>JAYESA010000001.1:38720361-38913447 GCA_036927795.1 Iris macrosiphon | reverse complement strand
ATAACAGTAATAGTGAATGTAATAAATAATGAGTAAAAATAGAACTATCAGCATATCCTGGCAATAGCAATATGAGGAATAAGTAAACACTGAGTATATGACATACAGGTAATGAGAAGTAAGTAGACAGAGCAAGTAAGGTACAACTCAATAAGTATGAAATAGACATGAAGAACTATAACAACTATGTGTTTTGAAGTACTAATTTTGATATGCGATCGCCTTGGAAACTTGTACGATGAATACTGGACTGGATAATCATACATGAGGTGTATGATTTGTAACGCCCCGCTCCGCGCCGGCGTTATGTATCAAGGTGAGTGGGCAGAACTTCGTTCTCTGATTCTTGCACGTCTTAATAAATAACCTGAGTTTTTGCTTGCAATGTTTTCTTAAGAGAATGATAGAACCTGCCTTGCATGCTAATGAACGAACTCACCTAGCATGTCTTTGAATCAATGTCTGCTAAACGAGAATCCTGATTGCTGGCTTAGAGTGCATGAACATGTTCACTATCGTCTATGCTTCGAGAGAACCATACTGTGCCTGAATGTGTTCAAGTGATAAGTCGGCTTGCCCCGCAACAAAGATTGTTTATAGATGGTTCGTCTCGTCTGCATACTAAGAGTTTGTTGATAGTGTTCCATGCATTCGCACGCGGTCGGACAATGGCTTTTGGTGCAGAGCTGAACTGCATGTGTCCCGGCTGCTACAGAGATAGTGGAAAGCAACCATGAGTCACAGCTGCCATTAGCATCAGATCAAAGAGTCATCGGTATGCTGTTCCCCCAGCTGCCGATCCTGAATACTCGGGGACCGCCATTCATATAGCTAAGTCATTGTGTTGGCTTGGATAGAGGACTGCCCCTAAGAATGTGCATTGTGTGTCTAGCTTTGCATCTGACCCTCGAGTCGCACCAGACACGCTGCGCACACCCTGAAACATGATCGGTTTGCTTGCCTGCTTAGTATATGAAACTCTGTTTCCAAACATGTTTCTAAACAAGTAAATCGACTCTGCTAGAACTGCATGAAACGAACCTAGGTAAAACTAGAAAGATCACTAGTAATGTAATATTTTATAACATGATTACTTAGTGCCTGTTTGAGTGAATGCTTGTTTCTGTTCAGTTGATTTATCTCACCAGTACTTATAAAAGTGCTGACCCCCCAACAGTTTACTTGCTTGTGCAGGTACTGGATCGCCCGAGGGAGCGATAGGCGTGCCACAGTCCCGAAGACCCGGAAATCCTGGTTTCGATTGTTGCCCCGAGAATGCTATCGTATAAGGGGGCATAATGTATGGAACGAACGTGTGCCTTTGCTAAAAGAAACCCAAGTTGCCTCGATTGTCCCGAACACTCAGTTGGCTAATGCATTGCATTGCAACAAGTCCCTTTCCGCTGCTTACTCGATTGATGCGATGATAGCCAACTCTGAACTTAAACGATATGGCCTTGCACGGGCGCAACCCCAGGCCCGTGCGGCATCACGTCCCCCGAAAGCTCGAACGGGCCATTCGCTTGGCTCCCTTCCTCCCTCGCACCCGCGGGACGGGCGCGGTGATTCGCGTCCGGCGCGCCGAGGCACGGTGATTCGTGCCCGGTTCGCTGATTCCCGGCCGCACGGGGCGGGGCAGGTCGGAGCGGCGGCCCGGGCGGGTCCGGGGCGTGACAGAATGGTATCAGAGCAGAATCGATCTTCTGGCCATGACTCTGAGATCGATATGGTTTTGCAAAGTGCGTTCCATACAATAAGTCCATAGATATTCTCAAAGTGCAAATGTTTCCTGAACTTGAATTGCTTGATTGTTTCGGTTGAGTACGGCGAGGGACGGCACTATCGCTACTCGGGATATCGAGAAGTTTATCCTTGAAGTTTCGAGGACGAAACTTTTTGTTGGTGGGTAAGTATGTAACGCCCCGCTCCGCGCCGGCGTTATGTATCAATGTGAGTGGGCAGAACTTCGTTCTCTGATTCTTGCACGTCTTAATAAATAACCTGAGTTTTTGCTTGCAATATTTTCTTAAGAGAATGATAGAACCTGCCTTGCATGCTAATGAACGAACTCACCTAGCATGTCTTTGAATCAATGTCTGCTAAACGAGAATCCTGATCGCTGGCTTAGAGTGCATGAACATGTTCACTATCGTCTATGCTTCGAGAGAACCATACTGTGCCTGAATGTGTTCAAGTGATAAGTCGGCTTGCCCCGCAACAAAGATTGTTTATAGATGGTTCGTCTCGTCTGCATACTAAGAGTTTGTTGATAGTGTTCCATGCATTCGCACGCGGTCGGACAATAGCTTTTGGTGCAGAGCTGAACTGCATGTGTCCCGGCTGCTACAGAGATAGTGGAAAGCAACCATGAGTCACAGCTGCCATTAGCATCAGATCAAAGAGTCATCGGTATGCTGTTCCCCCAGCTGCCGATCCTGAATACTCGGGGACCGCCATTCATATAGCTAAGTCATTGTGTTGGCTTGGATAGAGGACTGCCCCTAAGAATGTGCATTGTGTGTCTAGCTTTGCATCTGACCCTCGAGTCGCACCAGACACGCTGCGCACACCCTGAAACATGATCGGTTTGCTTGCCTGCTTAGTATATGAAACTCTGTTTCCAAACATGTTTCTAAACAAGTAAATCGACTCTGCTAGAACTGCATGAAACGAACCTAGGTAAAACTAGAAAGATCACTAGTAATGTAATGTTTTATAACATGATTACTTAGTGCCTGTTTGAGTGAATGCTTGTTTCTGTTCAGTTGATTTATCTCACCAGTACTTATAAAAGTGCTGACCCCCCAACAGTTTACTTGCTTGTGCAGGTACTGGATCGCCCGAGGGAGCGATAGGCGTGCCACAGTCCCGAAGACCCGGAAATCCTGGTTTCGATTGTTGCCCCGAGAATGCTATCGTATAAGGGGGCATAATGTATGGAACGAACGTGTGCCTTTGCTAAAAGAAACCCAAGTTGCCTCGATTGTCCCGAACACTCAGTTGGCTAATGCATTGCATTGCAACAAGTCCCTTTCCGCTGCTTACTCGATTGATGCGATGATAGCCAACTCTGAACTTAAACGATATGGCCTTGCACGGGCGCAACCCCAGGCCCGTGCGGCATCACGTCCCCCGAAAGCTCGAACGGGCCATTCGCTTGGCTCCCTTCCTCCCTCGCACCCGCGGGACGGGCGCGGTGATTCGCGTCCGGCGCGCCGAGGCACGGTGATTCGTGCCCGGTTCGCTGATTCCCGGCCGCACGGGGCGGGGCAGGTCGGAGCGGCGGCCCGGGCGGGTCCGGGGCGTGACATGATTAACACTAACAATATCGATGCAATAACACTAGGGTTATGATCACACATCTAGCTAGCACTTTTCTACCCCGACTGGTATAAGGGACCCAATCATGACACATTACGATACAATGATCAATGTCCACTAACAATACGATGTATGATATCAATCGATGAGCAATGTAACATCTCATGACTGAGGATACAATCTATATACCAATCTGTGCACCCTCGTATCAGAAATCAAATATAATATTACTGAGTACATTAATAATAATAAATATCAAATAATGGAAACTATCAGAGAATGTACTCGCCTGAAATCGTGTGCTGAAATATCAAACAGTGTCCGTATTGGTGCCTCAAAGACCTAAATATGAATTTTTATGTCAAATATATATTTTGGAATCATAAACATGCTATACTAGTTATATTCTAGATTTCTAGATCAAACTAGATAAATTATCTAATTTGGGTTCCAAGTTGTCCATTTGGTTGGTCTACATAGCTATACTAGTCAACTATAGATTTTTTAGGTCAAAACCTTGCTAATACTAGATTTTTAAGTTATACTAGTTAATATAGTATACTATGTTTCATAAATACACTATATGAACTCTTATATGACACTATCTAGTAGTATCCTAGTATATACTAAAATGTCACACTAATACCTTGATACCCAAATCATTACCCTAGCTAAACTCCAATTACCTTGCCCTAACAAAATTTTTAACTTGACACTAGGATATACCCAACTCTATACCTCAACCCATGTATTCTAGATATTCTATCACACTACTAGAACACAACTTAGACACTAATACTCTATACTAGTATCATAATATCCACAATACCCTATCTTGATATCACTACATTGGTACAAACCTATCTCACTTGATACCCTCTCTTAACCATACTCAAATACCTCTCTTCACTTACTCATCTATACTACATGCATTATGTAGTAGCCCACTACGCGTTGGCACTATGTACAAGAGATATCGCTTTGCTGGCTCGAGCGAAAGCTTTCTCGAAGAGTTTTTTGATCGAAACACTAGACGATTGATCTGGGTGAGTGGGCAGAACTTCATTATCTAATTCTTGTACGCCTTAATAATAAAATAAGTTTTATAATACTTGTTGCTAAGTAGAAAATGTCCATAAGAGAATGATAGAATGAGAACCCGTATACTTAACTAGAAAACTTGTAATGCTTGTCATTGAAAAGAACCTTACCATGCTAAGTAAAAGAATAGAATGTTGCATGCTAAGTTACACAGACAGTGCTATCGAACGAACTATTGCCATGCTAATAAGAAATAGTAAAAGATTACTTGAATTCGTGAATCCATTGTATGCTAAGTAAGAGTAGAATTGTATGCTTTAGTTAAAAAGAGATAAAAGAACTACTACCATGCTTGCCTAAATAGAGATTTCTTGTATGTTCCCTATCGTACTGAAAGAGATAAAAATTGCATGCTGGATTTATAGAACTGTTCTTCCTAGTTACTTATTAAAAGAACTAGATTGCTTGAAATATAGAATTGTAATTAAACTCGTCAAGAGTATTGATGGCTACGAACCTCGTACATCGATGGTTACGTGTCCCATACATCGATAGTTACGAACGACGTACATCAATACGATCTGATCAATAGAAGAGATAGTATAAAAAATTGCTTGTTCTTTGTCTGCTTGCATCATATAATTTTTATCTGATAGAAGTGCATTCATGCATTGGTCTGACAACTTGTGCACAAGGATTATCTCTCGAGCGGTTCCTGGGGCACTGGGGATCGTTCAGCCTGGGAGAGATTTGGAACACCTTGAGGCATGACGTCCTTATTTTACGGGAGTGTACGGGTTTTTGTGTAGTGCTGAACCATGAGTCACGACTGCTATTTTGAGCGTATTTTAGTGCAGAGCAGCCATGTGTCTCAGCAGCTATTAGCCAAATATGTCATTAGAGAGATGGACTTGTACATCCCAAATGCTAATCCCGGGGATCCAACACTCAGGGGCCATCATATAGTTAGGGTGCATGCTAGATTAGCCTTATTGCATACCTAATTGTTTAATGCAGGGACGAACAGGGAGAATAGCTATTGTATATATAAATGGTTGCTAACTTGTATGTCTGTTGCAGTGATAACCGTCCAACCGAGGGTAAGAATCTCTGTATAAGTGATCACTAGTTATTGTTTATGTTCTTATCGAACTGCTCATAAGACTTGTCTGTTTTGCATATATATGTTACTGCTTCCTTGAATTAAGATGAATAGTCCACTAGAGATACTTTATGTTCCTAGGAGTTAATGAAATTGGCTCACGATACATGCTGCGCACTGCACCATAGAACACCGTCCCTATAGCATGATTGATTGTATTGAATATACAAACTGTTTTCAAAAATATATTTTTGAAAGAAGTAAACAGACTCTGATCCTGTACTGCATAAAATAAATCTAGGTAAAAGTAATAAGATCACTAGTAATGTAATATTTTATCACATTATTACTTAGTGTTGGTTTTAGAGAGTGTTGCTTCTGTTCGTTGCTTTTATACTCATAAGTGCTTTCCCCAAAATGATGACCCCCCACCAGTTTGCTTGTTCGCAGGTACTGGATCGTCCGAAGAAGCGATAGCATATCCTCATCCTCAGGAGCTAGAAATCTAAAGTCGATGCCTTAAGATGCATCGAGATATTTTGAGCTGCTTTTGTATAGCAAAGTCTAACACAAATTTTTGTAGTATCCTACCAAGTCCAGGAAACTTTGCACCTCTGCAACTGTCTTCGAAACTGGCCAATTCTCCATTACACGCGCGTAGAAAAAAATATTGGAAAATAAAAAATTAAAGATAAATTTATTATAAAAACTATCATCCCAACGAATTGAACTCAAGTAACCGAGGAAAATGTCTTTTATCTTAACCACTTGAGTTAGAGTTGTTTATTTATAAATAAGTCATATTAGAAAGTTGAATACTTAATTAAGTTTATTTTAAATGATTAATAGAATATTTAGATAGTTATTTAGTTATTTTTTTTCTTATTATTTTTAATTTATTTAAATGGTGGATGATATACATACCGCTTGGATGGCTCACTTTTGAGTCATTTTCAAGCCGCATTATATAGTAGAAGAAGAAGATGTTTATAAATTTTGGATATATGTTCATACGTTACAAAGCTTTTAAAATTTTATTTCTTTGGACAATTTTGAGAATTTTTTTCTAGTTAATATATATATATATATATATATATATATATATATATATATATATATATATATATATATATATATATATATTAACTAGAAAAAAATTAAACTATCTTTATAATAGTAAGAGTTAATTTTGAAATGTTTGTCTCTTTATATATTAACGGTTCATTTTGAAATGTTTGTCTCTTTATAAATTAAACTATCTTTATAATAGTAAGAGTTAATTATTCAAATGGTGCATGAAGAATGTAGTGGTTATCGTTTTGGTGATCCAACTTTTTATTTTTTCTATTAATTTGATACATAATCTTTGCATTTTTGTTTAAAGAATGTATGAACTAGATTTCATTGGTATTTTTGGATAAAAATCGATAAAAAATAAACACGTGATGGTCACGTATCTTATTTTTTTCATAGTTATTTTGTCATATTTTTATTTTTCGACTAAGAATATTGACGTTCGAAGAAATTCTATATAAAAATAGCTTTTGTCGAGTACAAATTAACGACTCTACAATCAATTATAGCCAACGTATCGGCTGGTCATGACAAAAAATATCCTAAAAATAAGGTACTTGACCATCACATGTTCATTTTTAATAATTTTCATTCAAAATATCAACAAAATCTAGTTCATGCACTCTTTAAACCAAAATGTAAAGTTTATGTACCAAAAAAAAAAATTAGATCACAAAAATGGCAACCATGACATTCCTCATACATCATTTGGACAATTAACTATAATAGCAAACATATAAATGAAACTATGGTTGAATATATTTGATCTATATCTTCGTTCTAAAAAAACTAAACTCTCAATTGGCTCTTGTGGTTAGCAATAAGAGAGATCTTTATTGGCTAGGCGGGACGGTCTCAAGATCAAACCGCAGAAGAGGTGTGGAATAGTGGACCCAAATGACATGCAACCCAGCATGCACAAAGTCCCAACGTCGTGCGTATCTTCGGGCATCTAAGAAAAACAAAAAACAAAAAGCAGACTCTCGTGACAGTCGAAGGTTTTTTTTATAGTCTAATCATACATTTGACTAGTTTTTTTGACTTCCCGTCATAACACACTGGGCTCGATGTAACGTTCTAAACTTTTGTGCACACTGTATTACATATCTTTGGGCCCACAGTCTCCCAACTTCCACCATTTATAAATGAAAAAAATAATACGTCTCCGTAGCTCGATCCACTGACCTTCTGCCACCCAGCCGAGGTCTTATACATTTGACCTAGTTGGTCATCCTAAAATGCACATTCTGGAGGGGCATACATGATAAAAATAGGCTTGTGATAAGGGCACTACTAAATACACTTGGGGCTAGCCCAGGATTGAATGAAGTTTACTCATACTAACCCAAAAGTTTACTCATACTAGCCCAAACATTACTCTCTCCTCCCAAACCCCCCAAACCCCCACCGGAGCCCTCCCCTCTCCTCCCTTTCTTGTCGGAGCCCTCCTCCTCCACTTCTTCCTCCTCCTCCTTGTCGATGGCTCCCAAACTCTCAAAAGAATCGAGGTACAATTCTTCCTTCTCCTTGTTCTATTGCATTTCAAAAAAATTCCAAAAATTATAATAATTTCTATTACATTTCAAAAAATTTCCAAAAATTATCTTTATAATCTTAAAATTAGGGCATACAAGTCCTGAATGTAGTTTCGGATGTAGTTTCGACGTATTTCTGGAGTCTCGTACCCGATTTGAACGTATGGAACAAAACCATGTGGGACTATAGATATTTCTACAGTCCTATATACTTTGTGGACTGTAGAAATTTCTACAGTCCTATATCTATAAAGGACTGTAGAAATTTCAACAGTCCTGTATACATTTATGACTGTAGAAATTTCTACAGTCCTGTATACATATAGGACAGTAAAAACTTCTACAGTCCTGAATATTGAATTAATTTTGGGATGTTAAAATATATATCTTTTTTGTCTTATAGTCACGACCCTCGGAAGGGAATTGAGGATGAAGGTATCATAAGAAGACGCCCTACTGCTTCGATGCGTAAGAAACACAATGTTCAGCGTACTGTTGAACCAGCTCTCACTATCCGCGATCCCGAGACACGCCCTGAAGTTAGGAAACATCGACTGACGAAGAAGACTATAACTCGTTCGAAGAGACGTGCTCCTAGTACTTCTGGTTCTTCTTCCTCCTCCGATGAGGACATACCAACTGTCCAAAATCGTCCAACTGATGGTTCAGGACCTTCTCAGCATGCAGATAGTCCTGTCGAGACTCTGCCACCAACCCTCAAAAAATGGGCTACTGATGGTTCAGGACCTTCTCAGCAGCCAGATAGTCCAGTCGAGACTCGTTCAAATGGTTGCTCTATGTTATCGTCGATCGAGAACCATATTGCATACCAAATATGGAATAATCTGGTATACATTACGTCATGATAATTTTAAATATAGTAAGTTCATCCAATTATTTATAGATAACTATATTTTATATATAGGTATAAGTTCATCCAATTGTTTACTTTCAGGAGAGTTCTCGTATGTTAACAGTGATCAACCACGGCAAAAAGTTTAATATATGGGGGTTTAAATTTTGGGGAGACGATGTGAAGGCTAAAATCATTCCCACCAGTTTACAATATTTGGGTAACTACTCATATACGACGATGGATAATGCACTCATATCAGCATTGTAGAACGATGGCATCCAGAAACTAACACTTTCCATCTACCAAATGGAGAGTTGACGATTACCCTGGATGACGTCCATCATATATTGGGTCTTAGGGTTGATGGTCGAGTCATGATGAATCATACTTTTGACGAATCGAGCATCAACTTTTACGACCATATCGTGGATTATGTATCAGGGTATCTGGGAGTTGATGCGACTAGTTTTACCACCATTCACTACTAGAATAAGCGGGATTAGCGACAATTTTTAGCAACTCCATGTAAAAACGTCGCTAATTTAGCGACTCCATGTAAAAATATCGCTAGACGTCGGTAATTGACGATATTTAGCGACGTTTAGCGACTTTTATTCAGTTTTTAAAAGATTAGTCGCTATAAGTTTAATTTTGGTCGCTACACGTCGCTAATATATCTAAGTTAGCGACATTTAGCGACGTATATAGCGACGCTTACATTAAAAATATTTAGCAACGTGTTTAGCGACGTTATTAACGTCGCTAAAGTTTAATTTAGCGAAGTCTTTTTTTGATGTCGCTAAACGTCGCTAAAATTTGGTTAATTACGGCTCGGTTTCGTTTTTCCCCATCTGTCAAAAATTTAAAACCTAAAAATTTCCCCCGCCCCCCCCCCCCCGCTCCATCGACCGCCTGCTCCGTCGACCGCCTCTCCACCGCGGCTACTCCGGCATCCCCCTCCTCCTCCTCGAGCTCTAGGTAAACCCTAACTCTCTCTCTCTCTCTCACAGAACACATGTGACACTGACACAGACACGACACACACACACACAGACAGTGACACAGACACGGCACACACACACATACACTGACACAGACACGATAAGGACCTAGGGTTAGGGTTAGGTTTTTTGACATGGGGTTAGGGTTAGGGTTAGGTTTAGGGTTAGGGTTAGGTTTTTTGACATGGGGTTAGGGTTCAGTTCGAGAGCAAATGGAACTTTGTAGCGCAGTATACAGACATCCAAACTAAGTTGAAAAAGATCCCGCCGACTCCAAAATACTGGGGAAAGAAGCGGATTGGTAACCTCCAGGAAGAGATTAAGAAGGGGAGAACAAATTACTCAATCTTCAAAAGCTTCCACATATTGATGCTACTCAATCTTCAAAAGCTTTCACATACTAAATTTTGACCAATTTCACTTTGCAATGTCATCTACAAGACTATTACCAAAATCTTGGCTAATCGGATTCAATCCGTCCTCCACAAATTGATATCTCCATTCCAAAATGCCTTTGTCCCTGGAAGGCAAATATGTGACAATGTGATAATAGCCCAGGAATTATTTCACACTATATCTAAACAAAGCTCTTAGAATAGCTCCTTTGCTCTGAAAATAGATATGTCCAAGGCCTATGACAAACTCGGTTGGGAAGTTATTAGTCACTCTTTTTGGCTTTAAATTTTGAGAAAAAACTCACACTTTAATCATGCAATGTATAACCACAGTTTCCTTTGCCCTCTTGATCAATGGGTCCCCTTCGTCGACCTTTTATCTACACCGTGGCATTCGTCAAGGATGTCCTCTATTACCATACTTATTTATTATGTGTGGTGAGATCCTCTCAAAACATATCAACATCATGGAACGCAGCTCTCTGTTTTCTGGCATTAAGATCACCAACAGAGTCACTCATTCACAGTTGCAAACTCACTCGCCGAAAACCGAACCGAACCGAACCGAATATAGTCAAAATGCTAAAATAGTTTAGAATTTTGGTAACTCCCACCCTGTATGTTGTCTAAAATACATCAGATGCCCTCTCTTATTTAACCTGGTGAATTAATAAAACAAAACAAATATTTAATCACTTGCTACTCTCATCATAGCATACGTCACTATTCAAATTTCTATTTTGAAACCTCCAAGCGAATTACCTTCAAGCCATTAGATGAAGACAAATAGATTGGACAAATTTGCAACTTCATTGGTTGATTGTTGAGCTGAGCTTGCATAAATAAGATTGGTAGAGATTTACCAGGATCCAAATTCCCTCGGGGTTAAGGTATAGACAAGTATCGGGTAGGTGTTCACCGGTCACTTGTTGCATGCCAATACAGCCCTTAACTGATACTGTGGTATCAGGAATTTAATTGGCAAGAGTGATCAGTGCAGTGCAATTCAATTAGAGTGAAAGTATATATTATATCAGTTATGAAATAGAAGTATTACTTATTTTAGACTTTGATAAATGGTCAGTTATTTTGAATATTGCTTATTTTAGACTTTGATAAATGAAAGTATGTATTATATCAGTTATGATTTTTTTAGTACGGTTAAGTTATGAAGTTAGGTGATAAACCACTGTATGTAATGATTTATATGATACATACTGTCAATTTTGCAGAAGTATCTAAAAATGGATATGAATTACTATCTGCGTCATCATTCGTGGATGTACAACCGTCATCCTGATGACATGTGCGGTGTGCGGGATGAATTCATTGAGGGTGTACAGCAGTTCCTGCAGTTCGCCAAGGCGTTCCCTCAGTATATGGACGGTACCAAAATTAAGTGTCCGTGTGTGAGATGTCGCAACAGAAAATATCATCCAGAAGTGAAAGTTATATATCATTTATACTCGAAGGGCTTCACGCCGAATTACTATCAGTGAACCACGCACGGAGAACTTGTATCTCTAGCATCGGAGTCGGAACCCTACGTGGAGCCGTATATGGATGTCCACGACCACGATGCTTACGACGACGGGTTGGTGAACATGGTTTATGATGCGGCGGGGCCTAGTTTCAATCCGGAAAATTATGATACGGCGGGACCTAATTTCAATTCGGACAATTATGATGCAGCTGAGGAGGCACCGAATGATGATGCTATAAAGTTTATGGAGTTGCTGGAGAATGCAAGACTCCACTATATCCTGGTTGTGAGGATCATTCACCGTTGGAGGTGGTTATAAGATTATTGAGCATCAAGTCCGATTTTAACATGTCGCAAGAATGCTATAATCGACTGCTCGATTTGATTATAGAGATCTTGCCCGAGGGTGCAAAGTTGCCTAAAGACTTCTATTGATCTAAGAGGATGGTGAGATCGCTTTGTATGGGATACGAGAAAATCGATGCATGTCGCAACGGGTGCATGTTGTACTACAAAGACGACAAGGATGAAGATGCGTGCAGATTCTGTGGTGCTGATCACTATAAGGCCACTGTTAGAGGAAAGTCTGTTGGTGCAAGGAAGCCTACCGATTCGATGCACTACTTGCCTTTGACGCCGCGGTTGCAGCGGTTGTTTATGGTTAAGGAGACTACAGAAAATATGAGTTTGCACAGGCAAAAACAGATCGAAGGAGTATTGGATCATCCATCCGATGGAGAAGCATGGAAGCACTTTGATCGAGAGTATCCATATTTTGCCGAAGAAGCGCGTAATATCATATTGGGGCTCTCCTCTGACGGTTTTACCCCATTCGGACTTTCGGGCTCCCAGTATTTGTGTTGGCCTGTGATCGTCACTCCGTACAATCTACCGCCTTGGATGTGCATGAAGACTCCGTATATGTTCCTAACCGTTATTATCCTGGGTCCGAACAATCCGAAGAGGAACATCGATGTGTATTTACAGCCTTTGATAGATTAGTTGAATCAGCTGTGGAAAGTAGGTGCCAACACGTACGATATTTCTAGAAAGCAGAATTTTTAGATGAGGGCAGCACTTATGTGGACCATCAACGACTTTCTGACCTATAGAATGTTACCGGGATGGAGCACCCATGGTCGTCTCTCATGTCCGTATTGCATGGACCGTACTCAGGCTTTTCGTTTAAAACACGGAGGCAAACCATGCTTCTTCGATTGTCATCGACAATTTTTGCCGAAGGATCATTCGTACCGGAGGAACCAGAATGCTTTTCGTGTGGGAGTTGTAGAGAAGGCCAATCCACCGCCAAGGTGGCCCGGATGCACGATATGGAAAGAGGTAAAAGATTTACCAAGTGCTATCGAAGAGCCTGCTAAGGGGTACAAGTGTGACGGATTTGGTCTCACCCATAACTGGACGAAGAGGAGTATATTCTGGGATCTGCCATATTGGAGCACCAATCTGATCAGACATAACCTTGATGTCATGCATATCGAGAAGAATGTGTTTGATAACATAATTAATACTGTAATGGAGGTAAAGGGGAAGACGAAAGATAATCCGAAGGCCAGGTTGGACTTAGAAGAAATATGTAGACGTCCTACATTGTATTTGATAGAGAAGGAGAATGGAAAGTTAAAGCAACCTAAGTCAGTTTTCTCACTGGAGAAAGAGGATAAAGGTAGACTTTGTAGGTGGATTCAGGGTCTAAAGTTTCCATACGGGTACGTGTTGAACTTGAGAAGATGCGTCGACCTCAAGAAGAACAAACTGGTGGGTATGAAGAGCCACGATTGTCACGTATTCATGGAGAGGTTAATTCCGATTGTATTTTGAGAATTCTTACCGCAGGTTGTTTGGGACCCATTGACAGAGATGAGCATATTCTTCAGAGATCTTTGTTGTACTAAGTTGCTCGCCTATCGTCTAGAAAAGCAAGAGAAGGACATTGCGGTAACACTATGTAAGCTCGAGAAGGTGTTTCCTCCTGGATTCTTCGACTCTATGGAGCATTTGCCAATTTATCTTTCCTATGAGGCACGCATTGGTGGTCCTGTCGGTTATCGGTGGATATACCCCTTCGAGCGGCATCTGAATCACCTAAAGAGAAAGGTAAAAAACAAGGCACGGGTTGAGGGCTCTATTTATGAAGCTTATGTTCTCGAGGAGATTATAAACTTTTGCTCGACGTATTTCAAACCGCATGTTATTACTAATAGGACGAAAGCTCCGAGAAACGACGGCGCATATTAAGAATCTAATGATGCAGTACTCAAAGTATTCAATACGTCCGGAAAGCCTTCGAGAAAAATGAAGAAGAGATATTTGAATGACGATGAGCTAAGGGCTGCTCAATTATATATATTACTCAATTGCGACGAGGATAAAGTGGAGAAGCTATAGGGGTAAGTAATTAATACGTCTACGTTTACATCATCTCAATGTAATAGTATAAGATAATATTATGCTACTAATCAGCAGTTGCTTCATTGTTTTTCAGCACATATAATAATGAGTTGAGGTCGGTTAGACCCTTCACAACAGACGAAAAAGTAGAACAAGATATGAGATGCCATTTTTTTTCTTGGTTGAGTGCATATGTAAGATGCTTGGTAATTACTTTTTATTTCTGTACTTGCAAAACAAATAACTTACTATCACTACTTTGGTATTTAGGTCGATCGTCTAATAACACCCGAGACTGAATCTATTAGAACTCTAGATAAGGGACCAATTACTGCCGTAAAAATATGGCCAAGTTTCTGTGTGAATGGGTTCAGGTTCAAGTCAACAAATGCTCCTATCAGAGACAACTTTCTGGATCTTGATTCCACGAAAAACAGTTGTTTGTGTATCAAATCTTCGAACTACAAAGACGTCAATCTGGGCAATGATTTTTTGGCATTTTATGAGAGATTGTGGAGTTGACATATAATTATGGCACAAAACCTGCTAATATCGTGCTATTCAGGTGTGAATGGTTCGATCCGATTCAAGATCAAGGTTGGAAAATTGATAAGCATGGCCTTGTGGATATAAACTACAAGCGTAGATATCAAGGCTACGAACCATTTGTCCTATCAAGTCAAGCTCAGCTCGTATACTTCACAACTTATCCTAGACGGGGGACAGCGAGGTCGGATTGGTGGGCAGTATGCAAGACTAAAGCTAGAAATATCTTTGACATTGACGAAATAGCTTATCAGGAGGATGATCTACCTCTTGTAACAAATATTATAGATGTGAACTCAACGGAAGTTACTCATTACACGAGTAATATTGAAGAAGATGTAGAATTATCCGAAAAGGAAGACGAAGTAGATGAAAGTGAAGATGAGAAAGAGGAAGAGGAGGACGAGAAAGGCGAATAAGATGAATTTTCTGAAGATGATTGAAAATAAAATATATTGCATGTAGAATGTAACTATATTTTGACTGTAGAATGTAGATCAAGGTTGGAAAATTGACGAAGTAGAATGTAACTATATTTTGACTGTAAAATATATTCCATTAACGAATATATGTATTATATTTTGACTGTAGAATGCTTTGAGATATGCATCATATTTTGACTGTAGAATGTACTATATATTTGTGTTTCTCTATATTCATCATATGTTGTTATCAGATATGACAGGACGACGCGGAGGATTCGGCAGGTCCCAAGGTAGACAGAATGCTCCTCCGGTACTGCCTACTGTGGGTTCCGGATCATCGTCGCCCAGTACTCCAGTATATCGATCACTCACATCTCCGACTGTTGGGACGAGTAGTTCCAAGCGTGATAGTACACCCTCGTCCAGCGTTCCTCCTGCTGACGGAACCATGGGAACAGATGAGCATGTCGAGGAGGTCGTGCCCACGTTGTCCCAGCATCAGCAAGATCCTCCATGCGCACCTCCGGAGGAGACGATGACAGAGATTTGGGCCGACGGTACAAAGTAAGTCAATTAGATGGTTTAGTATAATATATATCGTGTATTTCTTTATTCATCGTATATTGACTTTTTCAGTATTCTAAATTATTATCTCTGTATAGGTATCGTCCATCGTCGGTTCAGAGACGCCTGGGCCAATTTCTGAGGAACAACTACGGTGGCCCTTGGATCAACTACTCTGAGGCTCCGGAGGAGAGGAAGGCATTCTGGTTTGCGCACTTCCAGGTAAAAGTATATTAAATAAATCCTCTAATTTATGCATATTATATAACTTATCCGTGATGCTCACATACTAAATTATTTATTGTAGCAAACATATTTTTATCCTCCGCACCGGGCCGAGTTGATCGAGCGGCTCTTTCCGACCGTTGCCGCCAAGTTTATCCGATCTAGCTAGTGCACCTACACCTGGAGAGGCTGGTACTTCGTCGCAGCCCGCTCTAGCTCCGTTGACGGACGACCTGTGGGTGACCGCAGCTGGTGGTCTCCAGAGGGGTACGTACTACGGTACGTGCTCCTATGGCGCCCTGGTTGCGACGCAGTCATCTAGGGACTCCCTGACAGCTGCGCATTCCACACAGCCCTCGCAGTCGTAGCCCTCGTAATCGTCGGCTAGAGTCCAGGAGGCTGTCCAGGAGGCTGTTGAGCGTCAGATTGCGTCTCTCCGTGATGAGTTACTGCGAAGGATGGAGGAGCAGCCCCGGTCCCAGCCGCAGGCGGACGATCCGATGCTCATCGCACGATTCGATATGCTCGACTGCAGCATGACGGAGCTCCGGGAATTGACAAATAATATTAGAGCCTCCAATGACCGCAACATCATGGAGCTGTGTCACGTCCCAGTCCCAAAATATCGAGGGACTGGACACGTGGCAATGGCCAGCAGCACACACCGATGGACAAACCTAATTTAATGGATCCATCGGGGCATACATAAGCTGTAATACAACTATCAGGGTCTACTAATCTCATCCATATAATGAATATAACAAAGTCAACATAAGGAAATAAAACATCAACATCAAGTCACAAGTAATTTAAATAGGGAAACAACCCGATGTTCAAGTCTGATACAATTGTTCATTTAAACAAGAATGTAAAGAATATCACAGGCTGAGTATGGAGGAAACATATACTCAGGAAAATCTATGACAATCACCTAGTCCTCGGTTTCTGGTTCTGCTCCACTGTATGCACCTGATTCTGCTTCTGCTCCTGCTAATGCTCATGTCCCGTATACCTCAGGGTAGATCTCGTCTGCTAATCCTGGGGACATAATCCGGATCCAGGTCCTCAGGGGACATAGCAAGGTACAAAATAACTCATGTCAAAATAAATGCAGTGCAGCAATATATGAAACAATAGGGTAAACTATATAACCATCTATGTGAAATGTAAGTTGAGAGCAACACTAGAACTTAGGCTGAGACCACTATAAGCTCTGTGTCTGGGAGCCGGTAGCAGTTATACTATGTAGTTTACTATGTAGTGATATATATATATATAATTATCCTGTAGCCTGTGTGTCTTTCCCCACCCAATGAAATCACACGTCTCATGTCCATGACACGCAAGATTAAAACTAATGCAGCAAGTCATATAATAATCTAAGAATATAATGTCTATGTCATAAAATCTGTATCCTATACAGAATTACCATGAATATCTCAGGAAGATTCTGTCTCATGATTTGTGTCAGGTGTCCTGGGTATAACGTACTTGATAATGCAAGTACGAGAATATAAAGGGTCACGATGTCCATCTCTAGGTGACTTTACACAACTCCGCGTACGGTGTTGGCACCTGACTATTAATCGGACGCTAAGTAAGTCACACGGTCCTAGGTTTAAGCATGTACAACAAGTATATATGTCAAGGAAATAAGTAGCAAAAACTGCAGGATTTGGCAAGGTACACTTGCCTAGGGTTCTGGCTCCAACTGTAGCTCTGACTTCAGCGGGTTCTGCAGGGACTGCTCCGGTTGCTGAAATAGACATCACCATCAGATCCAGAAAATATAAATTAGCTAGAAACGCCTGTCCTTGAGTCCAATTTGGACACAGGGGCAAAAATGACATTTTCAGGTCAAGGCGGGGTCCACATGCGGGCCGCTTTGCACCGAAAAATGGGTCAGGGTCAAAGGTCTCCAAATTCGTCCAACTTAGTGTCAACAAGTCAGGAACGATGATACGAACCCAACGGAACTTCCAGAATTGGATTCCGATGAGCCGATCACAAAATCGCCCGTCAAGTGGAGCCGTGGGGCCCACGATACACAATTTTGTCAATGTTCTCAGAATCGAACCAAACTTGGGTCACAGGACCAGCGTATTGCTACGAGTCCGATGGCACAAGTTTCGTTTCGATCCGACGTGTGTATACTAAGTTACAGCGAGATCCAAAAAGGACAGATACGGGGCGTTGTCGTCGGATACGCGTTGATTCCGGTGTGCACGCACATCCAAATCAACTTCTGCGAAATCCCGCACGTACGTATCAACGACGCACACGTTTCGGTGAAGACCGCACGCAACCAAGTCATCCCGTATGGCGGGGCGTACTCAGTTCTAGGGTGAAATAGGGCGTTGGTTTTCCTATTTTTGGATCGCGGTTTGCGACCACCACAGGACGCGATGCACCGAGCGGGTTGCACGGGCATCGAGAGGGTTACACAGTCTACATGTCACAACTGACGGAACAGAAATCGGGGCAGCGAGGAGAGAGAACGGGTTACCTGAACAGGGCTCTGTGAAACCGAGATTGCACGTGTCCGCGTCGACACGACACAGTGTCAGGCCATGTTCGGGTTCTAGGGTTAGGGTTCAGTTTTTACGCCGGAGACTTTGTCGGAGGGTGCTGGGGAACGGCTGGGAGGCCGAGCGGCTCGCTGGTGGCCGGGCGGCGCTCGGGGAGGCGCTGACGGAGGTGGCTGGGCTCGGAGACGGCCGGCTGCTGCTGAAGTCGGGGTCGGGGCGGCTGGCAGAGGCGGCTCGGTTGTCGGCTGAGCTGGGAGTCGACGAGGTCCGGTCGAGGGGGTGGCGCCGGGTTCTGTCGGAGCTAGGGGAGGGGTTTTGACAGCGGCGGCCGGGGCTGCGGGGTGGTGCTCCAGGCTGGGCTGGAGGAGAGGAGGAGAGGGTTCGGGCTGAGGGGGTCGCACGGGCGGGTCGTCGGCGGTGAGGCGGAGCCAGGGCGGTGGAGGCTCGGGCTGAGGTTGACGGAAAAGGAGGGGAAAGACGGGCGGTGGAGCTTAAATAGGTCGAGAGGGAGAGCTAGGCGGTCGGCCGGTGCGGGGAAGGGAAGAGACGGAGGCGGCCGTTACCGGAGGCGGATCGACGGGCGGTTACGAGCGGAGCAGGGACGCGAAGCGGTGGAGGGCGGCAGTCGGGAATCGCCACAGTCGGGGCGGGGGGTTACGCAAGATTATGCGGGTTATCGGGTCCGGGTCAGAGGGTCGGGTCGGTGGGTTAGACCCGGATCCGACCCGTTAGGGGGCGGTCCGGTCCGGTTTGGTTGGACCGGGTTTAGCCCGGTTCAGACCGGTTTGAGCCCGGTTCAACCTGGTTTATTTGGGTTTAATTAAAAAAATAGGGTTTTGGGGCTTTAAAAATAGTTCTGGGGTCCAATAAATTCCAGAAAATTACCCTAAGTCCAATATTTTATTTTACACCCAAAAATATTATTTTTATAATATTTTAATATTGTTTAAAAACATTTAATTTTATTTAATGCCGAAATACCTTGATTTTAATTACCGAAAAATTACCGAAAAATTCCAGAAATTTTTTGAAAAAATCTATTTTAAAATTCCTGAAAATCAGGGGGTTTACAAGCTGCAGGCGTCACAGGTATCAATGGGCGAGAGGCTGACGATGATGCAGGATTCAATGGTTCATAGCAGTACGAGGCTGTTATCTACCCTAGATTCTTACAATCAGCGACTCGCAGACTTGGAGCGGGCACGGCCTCCTGGTGCGCCTACATCGACACAGACTCCACCGACGTCACTGCCTTCTCCATCGACATCGGTGTCGATTCCACGGGACGAGTATGAGGAGTTCTTATCCTTCAAGCATGCCGGTGGTCAGCCTCTTGCAGATCCGCAGTAGTATAGTTAGTTACTGGATATTTATATTTTTTTTATTATTTAGGATGTGATTGTATGGATATAAATTTGCCATATTCTTTACGTTTACGATGAGATTTGCTGGATGCTTTCTTTTCTTCAAATTTTATTATATTATTCATATTTTGGTTTACAACTGATGACTGATACTTGGCCTGTATTTACCCAGTGCACTAGAAATTTTCCCCTTGGTGCTGCTATTGTGTTCTTTATTCAATTATTTCTACTACCATCATATACCTGATAATGAACCCAAGGGGGTTGGTAAATCCAGAAATGCAATATTTTTTTTTTGAAAATTAGCGACGTTTTTAGCGACGTTTAGCGATGTTTAGCGACGTTAGCTTAAGTCGCTAAATACGTCGCTAATTAGCGATGCTGTAACACTAAATACGTCGCTAATGACATCGCTAAAATCGTCGATGTACGTCGCAAACTGATGACATGGCAGTATTGCCAGGTCATTAAAGACGTCGGTGTAACGTCGCTATATAAGTCGCTAATTAGCGACGTTTAGCGACTTCAATAAACGTCGCTATGTAGTGACGCGACGTCGCTAAACGTCGCTAAATTTAGCGGCACATTAAAGTCGCAAAAAAATGTCGGTATAGCGACATTTAGCGACATTTTTTATTTTAGTGACTTGGTTTTTTTTGACTGCTTTAAAACGTCGCTAACTACGTCGCTAAACCAAATTAGCGACGATTTTTGGTTATTTAGCGACGTTTTTAGACGTCGCTAATTTAACTTTTTCTGGTAGTGATTCGAGACTTCAAGAAGTCGTATGGACTTCCTTTAAAATATTTGGAGGAGATATTCGCTGATCCGGACCCCGAAGTGGATAATAGCGATAATAAGGCTCATGGGGATATATGCAGTTCATCTTAGGGGCTGTCGGCATTACGGATAAGTCTGGAACATCGATACATGCCAAATATCTCCTGAATTTTGACGACATAGACATGGTGAAAGAAATATCTTAGGGAAGCGGTATACTAGCATACCTTTACCGCGAGCTTGGTGCGGCATCCCGCGTCGGTTCTAAGACAATATCTGTCACGCCCCGGTCCCGCAGGGCCGTTCGTCCTCGCTTTGGTCCCTACGGAACCGATCGTCCTCGCACGGGCGTGATGCCGTGCAAGCCTAAGATGCGCTTGCACAAGGCCAAAGCTTTGAAACAAGGGCAAGTAAGCTATTCAATATCTGAAGCAGCGGCACATAATATTGCAGAAAAGTGAAGAACACAATGGCAGATGAAAATAGGCTCTTTTATTGATATTCACAAATATTACAAGCGGCACATTGCCGAGGTTACAATTCGCTCAAGCAATCTTCTCTCGATTACAATGATACCGTTCCATACATTATGTCCCTTTATATAAAGCAACTCAAAGCAGGCACAACTCGATGCGGCTCCAGGCATCGACTCCAGATTTTCGGTTCCTTGGGATGAGGCACGGCTATCGCTTCCTCGGACGAATGGGCACCTGAAAACAAGCAGACTGTTGGTGGGTCAGCACTTTATGCAAGTACTGGTGAGATAAAACAACTGAACAGAAGCTACACCCCCTAAAACCCATACTAAGTAGACTTGTGGCAAAACATTGCATTTCTAGTGATCTTGCTAGTTTTACCTAAGTTCGTTTCATACAGTTCTAGCAGAGTCATATTACATCTTTTGAAACATAACTTTGAAACAGTTTTGCATATTCAAACTATAAGCATACAATTTGGGACAGTGCTCTATCGTGCAGTGCGCAGCATGTATTGTGCATCACAATCTATCTCGTTAGGGCAAAGTTAATCTAGCAGACTGAACATATCGAATCGAGGCAAGCATCTCAAGTAGACTATTATGCACTCAAGCACTTAAGGCAACACATCTATATGATTTCGGTCCCCGAGAAACTCAGGATTGGCAGCGGTAATCCAGCCATCCAATGACTCACATACTGGTACTATTAGCAGCTGTGACTGAGGTTCAGCTCTGCACTAATAGCCATTGTCCAACCGATGCAATGCAATAAAGCTCTATCAGATAAATCATGATGCATACTGAAAGACAAGCAGGCTATAGATAAACTCATAATATTTCTTACCCACGGCCGAACGGTTATCCCTGCAGCAGACACACAAGTTAGCCACAATTTGCATAATATAATGTATACAGTTCTCTAGTTTCCTCTGTTCGTCCCTGCATCAAACAGTTAGGTATGCAAGAAGGCTAGCCTAGTATGCGCCCTAACAATATGATGGTCCCCTCATCGGGATTAGCAGTTAGGACGTACAAGCCTATCTCACTAATAGACTTGTCTTTGGTCTACCCAAGAACGTACAAGCCTTGGGTATCTAGATCTCTTCCCGGACCGAACGATCCCCAGTGCCCCAGGAACCGCTCGAGAGATAATCCTTGTGCACAAGTTGTCCTGACCAAATGCATGAATGCAAGCCCTATCAGAAAAATATGCTATCATGCAACTGATGAACTATGCACAACAAGTCTATCTCTTCTTTTCTCTTTTCTCTTTCTCTAACTCAAGTCCAGATAGCCGAAGCTCACTCTCTTAATGCACATTGCCTAATAGCCATGTCTCCCCCGTAAGGTTTTTAAGCCTCAGGGTGGGCTATTAGTCTAGATTCACAAGTTCACGCTATTCACCAAGTTTTGTCTTTTCACAAGCCAACTATAACACATATCCAAGCAAGCTAACTCTTAAACAAGTAACAAGCAAGAACAGTTCTTATAACTCTAGCATGCAAATTCTATCTCTTGTGGACAAGCATTCTAGTATTCCAGTCTAGCATACGATATAAGTGCAAGCAATCCTTTTTACTCTTGTTATTAGCATGGCAAGGTTCTATCTCGTTTCAGACAAGCATTCTAGTTCTCTTATTAGGCAAGCAAGCAGATTCGTTTTAATGACAAGCTATGTGAGTTCTCTTATTAGTATACTGAGTCGGTTCTATCTTTCTTCTTATGAAACAATCTTATTAAGCAACAAGCATTCAAAAACTCAGATTCATTATTAAGTCGTGCAAGAATCAGAGAATGCAGTTCTGCCCACTCACTTTGATTAATCGGTCGGGAACTCTCCGAGAAGACTTCCGTTCGAGCAAGCAAGGCGATCCCACTTGTACATAATGCCTACGCGGAGCGGGGCACTACATACTTACCCACCAATAAAGAGTTTCATCCTCGAAACTCAAGGAGAAACTCACGATAACACAGAGCAGCGATAGTCCTCATCCCTCACCTTCCTTAATCAAAACTCAGCAAATCCAGAAATCATAAATCATATCTCAAGCAATGAAAACAAATCCAGAAAACTTTTTGCGCGCATCTTTGAGAATATCTATGGACTTATTGTATAGAACGCTTATTGCAACACAATCACAACTCAGAGTCGGAGGCAACGGAATGGGCAAAGAATCGAGTTGCTCTGATACCATTATGTCACGCCCCGGTCCCGCAGGGCCGTTCGTCCTCGCTTTGGTCCCTACGGAACCGATCGTCCTCGCACGGGCGTGATGCCGTGCAAGCCTAAGATGCGCTTGCACAAGGCCAAAGCTTTGAAACAAGGGCAAGTAAGCTATTCAATATCTGAAGCAGCGGCACATAATATTGCAGAAAAGTGAAGAACACAATGGCAGATGAAAATAGGCTCTTTTATTGATATTCACAAATGTTACAAGCGGCACATGGCCGAGGTTACAATTCGCTCAAGCACTCTTCTCTCGATTACAATGATACCGTTCCATACATTATGTCCCTTTATATAAAGCAACTCAAAGCAGGCACAACTCGATGCGGCTCCAGGCATCGACTCCAGATTTTCGGTTCCTTGGGATGAGGCACGGCTATCGCTTCCTCGGACGAATGGGCACCTGAAAACAAGCAGACTGTTGGTGGGTCAGCACTTTATGCAAGTACTGGTGAGATAAAACAACTGAACAGAAGCTACACCCCCTAAAACCCATACTAAGTAGACTTGTGGCAAAACATTGCATTTCTAGTGATCTTGCTAGTTTTACCTAAGTTCGTTTCATGCAGTTCTAGCAGAGTCATATTACATCTTTTGAAACATAACTTTGAAACAGTTTTGCATATTCAAACTATAAGCATACGATTTGGGACAGTGCTCTATCGTGCAGTGCGCAGCATGTATTGTGCATCACAATCTATCTCGTTAGGGCAAAGTTAATCTAGCAGACTGAACATATCGAATCGAGGCAAGCATCTCAAGTAGACTATTATGCACTCAAGCACTTAAGGCAACACATCTATATGATTTCGGTCCCCGAGAAACTCAGGATTGGCAGCGGTAATCCAGCCATCCAATGACTCACATACTGGTACTATTAGCAGCTGTGACTGAGGTTCAGCTCTGCACTAATAGCCATTGTCCAACCGATGCAATGCAATAAAGCTCTATCAGATAAATCATGATGCATACTGAAAGACAAGCAGGCTATAGATAAACTCATAATATTTCTTACCCACGGCCGAACGGTTATCCCTGCAGCAGACACACAAGTTAGCCACAATTTGCATAATATAATGTATACAGTTCTCTAGTTTCCTCTGTTCGTCCCTGCATCAAACAGTTAGGTATGCAAGAAGGCTAGCCTAGCATGCGCCCTAACTATATGATGGTCCCCTCATCGGGATTAGCAGTTAGGACGTACAAGCCCATCTCACTAATAGACTTGTCTTTGGTCTACCCAAGAACGTACAAGCCTTGGGTATCTAGATCTCTTCCCGGACCGAACGATCCCCAGTGCCCCAGGAACCGCTCGAGAGATAATCCTTGTGCACAAGTTGTCCTGACCAAATGCATGAATGCAAGCCCTATCAGAAAAATATGCTATCATGCAACTGATGAACTATGCACAACAAGTCTATCTCTTCTTTTCTCTTTTCTCTTTCTCTAACTCAAGTCCAGATAGCCGAAGCTCACTCTCTTAATGCACATTGCCTAATAGCCATGTCTCCCCCGTAAGATTTTTAAGCCTCAGGGTGGGCTATTAGTCTAGATTCACAAGTTCACGCTATTCACCAAGTTTTGTCTTTTCACAAGCCAACTATAACACATATCCAAGCAAGCTAACTCTTAAACAAGTAACAAGCAAGAACAGTTCTTATAACTCTAGCATGCAAATTCTATCTCTTGTGGACAAGCATTCTAGTATTCCAGTCTAGCATACGATATAAGTGCAAGCAATCCTTTTTACTCTTGTTATTAGCATGGCAAGGTTCTATCTCGTTTCAGACAAGCATTCTAGTTCTCTTATTAGGCAAGCAAGCAGATTCGTTTTAATGACAAGCTATGTGAGTTCTCTTATTAGTATACTGAGTCGGTTCTATCTTTCTTCTTATGAAACAATCTTATTAAGCAACAAGCATTCAAAAACTCAGATTCATTATTAAGTCGTACAAGAATCAGAGAATGCAGTTCTGCCCACTCACTTTGATTAATCGGTCGGGAACTCTCCGAGAAGACTTTCGTTCGAGCAAGCAAGGCGATCCCACTTGTACATAGTGCCTACGCGGAGCGGGGCACTACAATATCCGGATGCCAGACTCTACTCCATATATAGATATATCTTTGTTGTTAATTTTTGTTGTTAATTTTGTTGTTAATTTTTGGTAATAATTTACTAAATTACGTTATGTTAAATTACGTTATGCTAAATTATGTTATGCTAAATTTTATGCATTGCAGATTGTTTGGGATCCATATTGTTATTTGCGATAGACTAATCGTCCATTACAACCAGTCGCTTTATATCATGGTATGATAAGTTGTCATAAAATCGAGGAGCCTTATATGCCTGATAGAGTGCTCCGTCAGTTTGGCTACATACAGACTGTCCCAAAGCACACATTGAAAATGATAACTGCTCCGCGAGGTACAAAACCGCTAAACTATATTCCTGCGGCGTTCAATTGGGTCTTGGACTTCTTCAATGAGTGGCAACATCACATTATTAGAGAAACTGAACGACAAGCAGCAGTAAATATGACGATATGTAGCGACGACTACCTCGCCTATTACGCTGGTGTCGGACTACCTACGTTGTTCAAACGTGGAGGCAATATTGTGCGTTTTCCATCAGATCTTCCCGCCAAATCTGTCTTGTATACTACATTGGTCAAGATGGTGAGGCAACCAACTTACAGTTTGATATATGTAAATGTTTATAACCTAACAAATTTTATAAATTCTCATCAATAGGCTAGAAAAGTGAAGAAGTTGGGAAGAAGTCTAGTCAGTTGCCAGGGTACGAATTATATGAAAATCAATGAGGAGCTACAACAAATCGACAACACTAAAATTTTTTCTTTCTTGAAAAATAGAGAGCAACGTACAAAGAGGCGGCATGAAGTTTAGGCCATGTTTCAAGACATGTAAAACTTTGCTACAGTTTTTGTTTTGAGACATGTAAAACTTTTAAGTTTTAAGACATGTTTAAGTTGTAAAACTTTCATACAGTTTGTGTTTCGAGACATGTTTGAAGAAGAACTTTCATACAGTTGCAAATTTTTTATACAGTTGTTGGTTATTTATTTGTGTTGCGAGACAGCTACTTTAAGGTATAAATGTGCAGAGACAGTGGCTAAAAACTAGGACTGTCAAAATCTGGACAGTCCTGATAGCTATCAGGACTGTCAAAATCCTGACAGTCCTAGTTTTATGTATAAATTTGCAGAGACAGTGAGTTAAAATTAGGACTGTCAAAATTTTGACAGTCCTCATAGCTTGTGGGACTGTCAAAATCCTGACAGTCCTAGTTTTATATATAAATTTGTAGTGGGTTAAAATTAGGACTGTCAAAATTTTGACAGTCCTCATAGCTTGTTGGACTGTCAAAATTTTGACAGTCCTAGTTTTATATATAAATGTGCAGACAGTGGGTTAAAACTAGAACTGTCAAAATTTTGACAGTCCAAATAGCTTATTGGACTGTCAAAATTATGACAGTCCTAGTTTTATATATAAATGTGCAGACAGTGGGTTAAAACTAGGACTGTCGAAATTTTGACAGTCCAAATAGCTTATTGGACTGTCAAAATTTTGGCAGTCCTAGTTTTATATATAAATGTACAGACAATGGGTTAAAACTAGGACTATCATAATTTTAACAGTCCTGTTAGCTTGTGGGACTGTCCAGATTTTGACAGTCCTACTTTTATATATAACACAGTGGGTTCAAACTAGGACTTTCAAAATTTTGACAGTCCTGTTTGCTTGTGGGGCTGTCCACATTTTGACAGTCCTACTTTTATATATAACACAGTGGGTTAAAACTAGGACTGTCAAAATTTTGACAGTCCTGTTTGCTTGTGGGACTGTCCAGATTTTGATAGTCCTAGTTTTATACAGAGAGTGGGTTAAAACTTGCTATATAAATGTTGGAAAAGATACCAAAGTTTAACATACATGACTCATTGCACAACATACATGACTCATTGCACAACATATAAGATTTTGGGATCCTCCATCTTTATCATCATACAGTTCAACATACAGTTCTAGTTTTATTTCTTTTATTGCACAACATACAGTTCAACATACATGACTCATTGCACAACATACAAAATGATAAAGAAGTATAAGATGTATCAATCGATTAGAATATTAAAGTAGTCCTTAGGCAAGATTTTGGGATCCTCCATCTTTATCATCTTCTTATAGCCAGCAATTGCATCCGTGTAGGGTGTCATCCAAGCGATCGCTTCCTCCGGTGCGTGTTTATACCAAAGCGTAGAAGGTGGAGAAATAGGAGAATGACCGATCAACCTTGGGATGATAAAGTATTGTCCGACAAACCCTATCGAACATAGATCGGATAGTCTGTGTTCGGTCGGGAGAGCGCACATTGGAAAGAAAGTATTGTTAATACCTTGTGAGATAATTACAATAGGTATCTTATACCTATTAGAGAATACGTATACAGCAGGAGGGACATCCATGTAATAGTCTGGTCCGGTAACTGTGTCCGTACAAGGTATGCTTGCCAACAAATCTCCAACAATTTCTTCGTCGAGTATCTGCCTATAGAAGGGTAGACGAGACTCCAACTCCTCGTACAGCTCTTCCCTAACCCGTCTCCATCCTGCTTCAACTAAATAGCCAAGATGTCTTGCGAGTGCATAATATCCACAATGGTCATCCTTAGGAACATCAACAATAGACCAAATAAAATCCCGTATCTCAGGTAGGAAATTTTGAATGTATAGACTATATAAATCAGAGAAGTTATCTAAACCCTCCACCGTGACTGCATCATTCGTTTTCTGTTTCTTCCCCCTTTGAATAGTAAGCTTACTCTTTTTCTTCGAAATTACCACACTTTCGATAACCGACTTTGACTCAACTTGCTCTAAATTGCGTTCAATATGTTCAAAGAAGGATGAATCTCTTTTAGTTGACCCCACCTCCTTTTTTTTTGGCTCTACTCATTATTGAGTGTGGTCTTCCCTTAGGAGTTCGAACAACAACTGGCTCTTGCAATCGAGTTGTTACCGGGACTGTAATTTCTTGGATTTTAACCTCAATGGATTTTCTCTGGTTCCGATGCGACATACCACCTTGCGTGAAGGAGTTTCACTTGTGGCAAAGAAAAGAAATTATCGTGAACTTCCACCGTCGGCATTATCGACAACTGTCTCCAACGTTGATCAACAACATCTATTGGAATAGGTATAGATTGACGATGATATTCGTTAATCTCATGTGCACAAGGAAGGCCGAGTGAATGTCGATATGAACAACCGCAAACTTCGGGATCATAACCAACCAACTTCGACCTACCAATCTCCTCAAACAATAAGCCCAAGGCCTTGTGAGATACTACATGGATTAAAGCATCCAAGAGGTGTTTATTCTTGTATTCATGCTTTGCAATATTGAGGCTCGTCTCAAATGATGCTACAATCTCGTTCACCGTGGAAATAATCATCAAATAAATCGATTGCCAAACGGAGACAAAATTACCGACCGATGACCGTAGATATCTTTTTAAACTTGAGTGTGATCCTTCGACCCGGTTCATAGTGATTGTGCCATAATGCTTCAGCATGTTCGTCCATGCTAAGATAAATTGTTCTTTATGTGGTTCTAGCCAAGTATCTTTGATATAAGAAATGCATGTCGGGTTACTCGTCTCCCACTTTTGTTTGAACATGTACCATGCTGTGTCGTAGCTGTCTGTAGTACTTGCTCGCCATACAAGACTCCAATCACTGTAGAATTCTTCGAAGCGAAGCTTGTCGATTTTACCGTCTACATTTTCAAATTTCCTCTTGCATTGAGCTTGGATATTTCGATTTATATGCCAAGTGCATAGTAGTCTATGCACATGAGGAAATACAATATCTATATCATTTATCAGCGCATATTCTTTGTCGGTAAAAAAAACAGAGGGCTCTTTGTATCCTGTGTAAGGGGATTGTAGTTTTCTCAACGCTCAAGTGTAACCCTCTACTGTCTCACTCTTCATAAAACAAAAAGCGACTGAAAATGTTTTTCCCGTAGACGTAAACCCAACAATGTGAAAAAGAGGCATCTTGAACTTGTTGGTCTTATATGTACAATCAAGGGCCAACACGTCTGTGAAGGACCTAGCCAAGTATGTGCAATCAGGATGAGCCCAAAACAATAAAAGGAGTTCATCATTTTGTGGATGTCTTCTATGGTACTCCACGTAGTGATGCTCCCCAAGCAACTTCAATACTTGCTGCATCGCCATTTTTCCTTTTATACTATTACATTTCGCTCTCGCCAAACTATTATAGATCGTCCTCATGGTTGACTTGTTCTCATCTTCTTTTTGTCGTACGGCAGAATAAATTTGTTTGGGTGCAACTCCGGAAAGGAACAGTTCTTCAACCAACTTTTTCTCATCTTTGTTCAACCGTGCCACGTAGCCATGACCCGTAAGTGTCCCTGGAATAGGATGATTGCGTATTCCATTCTTAACTTCGATTATCCACTTCATATCTTCTACTTTTACAATCAATACCTTAAATGGACAACAATATTTTCTCGTCCCAACGTTTTTCTTCGAGATTTTTTTTCAACAACACCCTTTTTTTTACGATGCTGCCTGAACACACCTCATCTTTCGCAGTCCAGCTCTAAATATTTTTGGTCCGGCAGAGATCTGATAGATCATGCAATGACAATGACTATGTTATGTCGTCTTCCAACTTCTCTGCACCAATCTAATGCTTCTTCCTGGGATGCAAATTGAATATCCGTTGAGAATACCTTCTCCACATCAACCCCAATAGCAGGATGTACCACAACATTTGAACGAGGTTGGTCCTATAACCAATATAAAATAATCTAAAAATTAATAACTTCAAATAATTGGCAGTCCAAATTAGGACTGTCATAATTTGTACAGACTAATGTATTGAGTAGACTGTAATTTTTTTTACAGTCTTTAAGATTCATGACTGTCACTTTTTTGACAGTCCACTTAGTCTACAGGACTGTCGAAATTATGACAGTCATATATTTATATAGGACCGTCGAATTATTGACAGTCCTATAGTTATATAGAACTGTCGAATTTTATACAGTTCTTACACGATGACTGTCGAAATAGGGTTGTCATTTTACGTACCGTACGTGCTTCGGAACAACCGACATGTTCTTCGGAACAACCGACTTCTTCATCGAAGATAATTTCATGCATCGCTCCTACAATAGTCAAATAAAACTAAATATTTTCGTGACAATCGCAAAACTTATTCATCGTATGTTGTCGAAGACATACCGAAAGAATATTCGTTGGACAATCACCAAATCATAATTTTCTTCTACTTGGGACCACAACTATCAAATTTCAAAGTTAGGTTTAGATTTTAGGACTTGAGAGAATGAGAGATTTCTTCATGTGAAGGTGAAAAAGAAAGAAGAGAAATAATTTTTACTTATATAGGTTGGTGTGAGCTAGTCCTAAGTAAGTTTGAGGAGTGACAAACTTGTAATTTTTGGAAAAAAAAAAAAATCAATGGACGGTTCTGAGTATATTGTGTAGTGGCCTTGTCACTAGCCTAAAAATATCGTATTAATAATTTAATACTGGTATATATCAAGAAGAATAAGGATCAGATCACCTGTCTTCTTCTTCTTCGTCATCATACAGTGGTGTTCATAGTTCATTTCAGACCATGATAGTTAGTAATTTGTAGTTCGTTTTGAGGAGGAAGAAGAATCATGCCACAAACCAACTGGGAAGCTGATAAGATGTGAGTTTTAATTTTTCTTTTTTCTTTATTTATTCTTTGGTTTTCCTTATTTTTGTTAGATTTTGGGATTCTTTAGTATGTCTTCATTTTCATTTTTTTTCCCTCTAAAGGTTTGGTTGAGAAAACTTCCTGTTGGGGTTTAGTTATTATTTAATTTTAGGTTTTAGTCTCTTATAATCCTTTTTTTGTGTTTTTTTTGGTTTGCTAGAAATTATTTTCGGCAACTTCTTTCCTTTTTTCCTTTTTCAGTTCCAATCCTAGTGTTCCTTAAAACTCACATTTCCGTTTATGTTTAGTGGTTCTTTTTCTGGGAAATTTTATAGAATCATATACGCAAATTTGAGATTACACGACATGGACACAGACACACTGATACCACCATTTTTTCTTGAGCGTCTTGGTGTAGTTAGGAGTGCTTGTCGTGTCCCACAAGCTGACATGACACGTAAGGACACCGTCAATTTGAGAAAGGACACGATACAGATACGGCAATGTGGACACCACACCATTTCTGGAGTGTCCTATTGTATTTTGGAGTGTTGGGTCGTGTCCTGGCGCACATGACAGGGACATCGTGTGTTAGTGTGCTTGTCGTGTAACACAAGCTTGACACGACGGAACGTGCCACAAGTTTGACATGAGGTATTGTGCCACAAGTTCGACACGGCGCAATGTGGATACCGTAAATTTGACACTACATGCCACCGGCAACACTGACCGTACTCTAATGTCCTAGTGTATGTTCTGGAGTGTCCTATTGTATTTTGGAGTGTTGGGTCGTGTCGTGGCGCACATGCCAGGGACAGTGTTAGAGTGTGAGAGTCGTGTAGCACAAGTTTGACAGGACGTAACGTGCCACAAGTTTGACATGAGGTGATGTGCCACAAGTTTGACATGACGCAATGTGGACACCGCAAATTTGACACTACATGCCACCGGCAATACTGACCGTACTCTAATGCTCAGGTGTATGTTTTGGAGTGTGTGTTGTGTCTGACACGAAATGGACACACATTGTATTTCATACCCAGGAAACTGGTAATTAATTTTTGAATTGCCGGTGTGTCCTAGTCTAACAGACTTAATTTTGCTTTTTATACCAAGAAAACTTGTAATTAATTTTTTGTGGTTGAAACAGGCTGGATGTTTACATTTACGACTATTTAGTAAAGAGGAATCTGCAGGCCTCTGCAAAAGCATTTCAAACTGAAGGCAAGGTGTCTTCAGATCCTGTAGGTGAGTAACCGAGTCTAGAACAAACCCCTGGTGAAACTAGAATGAAAGCGAAAGATGCTCTCAAATTCTTTTACTTGAATGCTTGTACAGATGTTTTATGAAATACTAACATGCATTGAAAACTTCAGCTATCGACGCCCCTGGCGGGTTCCTCTTCGAATGGTGGTCAGTCTTTTGGGATATTTTCATTGCAAGGACGAATGAGAAGCATTCTGATATTGCTGCATCATATATAGAGGCATGCTTCTCTTTCATCACTAGCTCTTAAATTTGCTTGGCGATCAGCCACTCCTGATTATGCTTAATTTGCAGAAATATCTAAATAAGTTTATATTGCCATATCTATGAATCCCTAATATTCAAATAAGGAATATTGCAGATCTAAACTAAATAAATGACAATGGAAAACACGCTGTATTAAAATAGATTTCGTCCCCACTGATTTGTGCACCAGGGTTGACGACGATCTACTCCGGAGATGTAGTGAATCCCGACTTGCTTTTGAGAGAAGACCAATAAAAAACAAAATCCAGTATATGCCCATCTTTTCCAACGAGAGAAGACCAATCAAAAACAAAATCCAACATGTATTAGTTCGTTTTCCATTCTGTTGGCTATTCAATCACTTGCAAGTCTATTATGATTTTCTTTTATTTATGCTCAATTTACATCATTTCTGTGCAGTAAGCACTAAAGTGTATACCTTGGTGCATAATGCATCCTATTCGAAAACTAAGGACGGAGGTTTAGGTGCAGCCATACTCTGTTTTCTGTAATTTCTAGGCAACAGGGTTGAAACTTCCTGAGTAGCATCACTTACCACTTGGTTTCTCTTATTTTTATTCCTTCATCTTCAAAAGAAATAAATTGCAGATAGCATAAATATAATGGCAATGCCAAGAATTGTATTACTTTATAAAATGTAATAGAAAAATGGCATTAATGGACCATAATATAAACTGTACCAGAAGCTGAAGGAATAAAAATAAGAGACAAACCAAGTGGCAAGTGATTGTCGGGTATATAGTACATATCTCTACTAATACAAGGGGGCTTGGAAACGGCTCAAAATTGAGCCGTCTAAGCCGTATGTATATCATCAATTAATTAATTTAAAAAAATTAATATTACGTAAAAAATTGTTAGAAAAAAATTTAATTTGTTATAAATAACACTCCAGAGATTCGAACCCAGCCAACTAGGGAGAATACCTCCCACCTTAACCAAATGAGTTAGAAGAGGTGCTTGTTTATAATTAGATAATAGGAAGTAGTTAAACAATTAGTTAAATTTATTAATTTTTTTAATTTTTATTACGTGAAGATATACTCTTAGACGGCTAAACATTTTCAAGACTGTATGAAAAGTAAAAATATATCCATAACAAATTATAATTAAAATATAACCAAATGTATAACAAATTCTAATTAAAATATAAACATATATTTAATAAAATTTAATTCAAATATATTTAAATATTTAAATAATTTTACATTAATATCAGAAGAAGAAAAGATATTTTATGTGCAACGCACGTGAATTTACTAGTCCTTTTATAATGCAAGGTGCATGTTTGGTGGTATATATATATATATATATATATATATATATATATATATATATATATTATTTTTTATTATTTTTTAATTTTTTTATACGAGGGTAATGTATGGGACAACAAGTATTGGATTCATAGTCAGCTTGTTTTTTTTTTGTTATTTTAATCAAATGTAGCCGACTCGGCATATCAATGTATTCAAAGATGTAAATTATCTTTTAATTATGAATGAAAAGTCATTTTCTTCCTATACACTGTGTTCAACTCTGCTGCGAATGTGATTTTAACTCTGTGTTCCAAACGAATTTTCAAATACACATCTTGCCTTGTGCGTTGCGCAACCTAGGCACGCACGACATCACACACACACACTCATATATATATATATATATATATATATATATATATATATATATATATATATATATATATATATGAGGAGGGATCGGAATTTTTCTCAAAGCATCCCCATGATCACATCCGTTGGATCTTGTTTAAGTTATATAGTCTTAACCGTTGATTTGAACCATTCAAATTAACGGTTAAGATTATTGGTTCAAATCAATGGTTAAGATTATATAACTTAAACAAGATCCAACGACTGAGATCATGGGGATGCATTGGGTGTACAAAAATACGGAGATCTCTGTATTTTTGTATCCCCAAAGCATTCCTATGATCACAGCTGTTGGATATATATATATATATATATATATATAAGGAATGATCAGGAACAACCATTAGATCTTATTTAAGTCATCTAATCTTAATCGTTGATTTGAATGGTTCAAATCAACGGTTAAGATTAAATAATTTAAACAAGATATAACGGCTATGATTATGAAAATTTTTGGGGATACATAAGAGTGGGGATCACGGTTCCTCTCTCTTTATATATATATATATATATATATATATATATATATATATAAATTGGTAATATTATTAATAGTTAACTCATATATATACACACACACCATTGAAGGCAAGAAATGTCTCGAGGCTTGGGAGGCAGTCGAGGCGGGTGATGGGGCTAACCTGATGGCGACTAGACGGGGGGCGGTGGTGGAAGAGGGGGACGCCAATAAGATCAGAAGGATTTGTTGTTGCCAAATCACGGGCTTCCCTTTGCAAACCATCTCCGGTGAGGGAGAAACTCCAACTCTAGTTTGAAGAGCCTATGGACATTGACGGAGTTCGTGCAACGTTCATCACCAAATAGGACGTAGCAATCTCATATGAGATCTGGAAGGACATAGCAATCTCATATGAGATCTGGAAGCATACTCATGTGGTGTGCTTGTATAGCGACATCAAATTGTATGCGTCAAGAATCTCAGAACTCGATGTCCGTAGGGTACCATGAAGTTTATTTTTCTCATCGAGAGAATAATTTCTCTTTTGTTAAATTGAGGATCTTGAGGCGGTCGTCGAAGGGGGTTTGTGGACAGTTGACAAGAGGATGGTTGTAAGCGTTGGGATTCGCCCATCTTCTTCGACTGTGACTGCCACTATGGATCCGATTACTCATGTTGTGGATCCAATCGTGGAATTCATATGTCATCCACGAGGTCGTAAGGGTTGTCGGTAAGTCAATCTGGATGGACTTGGCAACGTCGGCTCGCCAGAGATTGATGTATGCCTAAGGGTGGAGCCAGAATTTTAGTTTACCCTGGACTGAACTTAAAATGTCCTAAAAATAATTTAAATTTGTTGCTCGATCAAATTTTCGCATTAGCCAAAGACAAAAACTTTGACGACTCCTAAGGTTGCAGTTTGTTATATTAACATAGTTATCATGTCCAACACTGCATGCTACTTTTAACAATTTACTAAGATTTAATACACTAACCAATAATTACATGAATCTACTGAAGATAAACTTCAATATTCTAACCAATAATTCAATAATCTCACCTGAAAAATGAGGCTCAGTTAGGTCTATGATTATTTAAGTGAAACAAGCATTAAAACTATGATTATTTTAGACCTTTTGAATCCTAGGTGGCAGACTAGGATGATTAGTGTGGGTTAGAGAGTTTTCTATGTGCATTTCCCCGTTTGCTACACTTGTTTAAGTGAAACTCTTAAGTGTAGAAAATGACGGTGCTTGACATTATGTATCTGAGACATATATGAATCGGTTGTAATCAAGCTCCTTTGTGTTCTAAAGCGACATGGGAAATACTGATACCATTAATCAAGGGTCCTCTGTGCTTGACATTATGTATCTGAAACATATATGAACCGATGTAATGGGCAAAGCCACCAGCTTCGATTGTCAGGATTTCCCTCATAGCGCAAATTCAATCCCCCGACACGCCCCCACCCCCACCTCGCATAATAAGCAGATAAGCTGAAGATTTCAATAACTGCAAGAAAACAGAAGTTAACAGCATATACACTAGCAAGGCCATGCTGTCTCGACATGAAGTACACAACTAAACGGACATGTCACCAGTTTCATGTCCTATCTATTCTTGGAGCGTCCCTGCCGGGTGTCTAATACTGAGACATTACACAATGCTACTGCTATGCTGGCATGTTTTCTTGGAGACATTTTTACAAATAGTTGGTGTTCATAAAGTGAAGAAAGAATATACGAAGAAAAAGAACTTTGTAAGTATATAGAGGGAAGGGAGACTCGTACTTGGAGGATGGAGCGGCCTGTCGACAACAGTGGAGGTGTTGGAAGCGACCTCGTCTACAGCAGTGAAGGTTTTGGGAGAAGCAGCAGCAACAAAGACTGAAAATTTGGGAACTGTGCTAGTAGGCTAGTGGGCTACATATATAGGGAGGGTGGAGAAATTGGGGTGGGCTGGAGCCCACCCCAGCCAACCAATACCTCCGCCCTTGTGTATGCCTGTATCTTTATGGACATTGGTGCTTTGCCCAGTGCCCAAGGTGTACATATATAGGGAGGGTGGAGAAATTGGGGTGGGCTGGAGCCCACCCCAGCCAACCAATACCTCCGCCCTTGCGTATGCCTGTATCTTTATGGACATTGGTGCTTTGCCCAGTGCCCAAGGTGATTCGGATCTATGTTCTTGAACAATGGCAAGATAGAACAACCTATCAAATATGTGTGGGTTCTAGCCGCCTGGACGTTGTGTCCCTTAGTGCCTTGATCCTCAGGGGAAAACATCTAGGAGGAGCTGATTGAGGTTTTACGGGAAGGAATCACTATGATTATGCAGTTCGAGACGAACGAGAGCTGTGCGACTCCCGTGGATGTGCAGGAATATTGCTATGTTGATGTTCGCAAATGACTTGTCTCATGTCGCGTTGCCTGATGTTAGCAAGTGTGCCCGCTGTCAGTAAGTGTGTCCTTTTGGCTGGTCAACAACGAGACACATTCTAATCGACGAGACACCTTAACCCTTTTACTTAAATGACTTCTTTAACGTAGATATGGTCATAAAGGCGGAGGGCACAACTGTGGATGGGTTCGTTTAACCCTAGTTGTAAGGGGAGAACGCTCCAGACGTGGCCGATTGGATTGAGCAAGTGTTGGCCGTGGGTGGCGCCGTAGCATTGAGCTAGACTTGACGACAGGAGGAGCTCCATTCAAGGGCCGGTGATTATCTCTCAGCTAAAGCGGCTAGCAACCTGTCGGAGTCGGTCATGTTTTGTGCTATGGATGATAGGGAGGATACATAGGATGTTTCGGGAGCGTACCCTCGGGTGTTGACCATGCCAAATCCGAAATGGGCATCGCTTGTACAATCGTTCGAGTCTAGGTGGAGGCTACAACGGAACAAGACGTTAAAGTCAAGGCTAGCAAAGTGAAGGATTTTCCTCGTATTAGTGGATTAGCCTTACAATTTTTTAGGTGTCAATAAAAATATTATTTTAATGACGGTCCTTGTGTGGAATGTATAATTGATCATATTACTTGTCATTGTCGAAATGTTGCTTTACTTGAGACCAAGATTAAAAATAAATTGACGTTGACTAGACGCACTCCAGTTTATTGGTGATTCATTGATAATTTGCATCTTTGTGAGATGGCTCACATTTGGATTTTCTCGAATACGAGTTGGAGTTGGATGGGAATTGTTCATAGGGTGTATGATCAAGGTGTGATCAATGTGTTGTGGTGGAGTTAACAAAGCGGAGTGATTTTCTTTTTTGTTTGGGATTGTGTAATTTGTTTTTGCTTGGGATTGTGTATGGTATTAATAATCGAGATGATCGCCTTTCTCTTTAGTTGTCTCTCGTTAATGCTAATCTTGATCTTGGAGTGACAAATGTGCTGGTCGTTATAGTTGATTCTAATATTGTTTTTTATGGTCACGAAAAACTTGGTGGTACTCCAGTTTCTTGACGGATATTGGATAACAATTGTATTTTTTTGCTCTGGCCTGGTTCCTATGGTGCGATTTGGTCATTTTTGGTCATGGAGCAATCGACCGGTGCTTCGTCGTATCACTTGCCAATTGGATACAGCTTTGTGCAATACAATTCGTGTTTTCGAGACTATCGTGTTACTTCTAGTGATTATTCACTGCTCGTGTTAGGCTCAAATCCGGTGATGCAGGTTCCAAGAGCACCCGATTGTAGTGACATCATCCGTTCAAAATTTCATCTTCCGACGGCAGTACAAGAAAGCTGTTGGAGAGAGATTATGTTGACCAATTGTTGGTTATCTGGTGTTTTGCTTTACTTGCAAACTTTAAGCCGTCAAATAAGCGATGCATGATTGGAAGAGGGGCTCATGGACCGGCAATATCTGAATTAGTAGCAATATCTGAATTAGTAGAATGTCTTCGAGCTGTAAAAGGTCGACTGCAGGTGGACCCATTTAATGTGGTGGACATTACTAGTGAGGAAATTCGACTTCCAAAGTAGGTTTGGGAGGAAAATTTCGGGAGCAACTCCTATTGCTGAGGGCTAAGGGCCCGTTTGTTTCACCGGGTTGGACAACGTAATGTAATTGGTATTACGTCGTAATCATAATTCGGATGCTTGGTTGGACAATCTGTTTTCCTAGATGTAATGTAATCGCGATTTCAAACTTGATTACATTACATCACTTTCAAATCCACTACATCACAAAACCTATGTAATCCTAATTACATTACATCCTCAAATTCTAAATTATAATTTTTGCCCTTATAACAAATTCCAAACTCCGATAGAGAAAAAAAAAACCTAGATCTAAATTTTTTTCACACCCCCTCTTTGCCGCCCTCCCTCTCCTCTCCATTCCTTCGAGGCCGCGACGGCTCAAGCCTCCTCTGCCACCGCCTCCTCCTCCTTCCTCTGCTCCCCTTCGGTCCCTCTCCTGTTCGTCCTCGTGAGCAGCGGAACCCGACCCCCTCCTCCTCCATCCTCTGCTCTTCGTTGCCGGCCGGAGCTCGAAAATCCATACGAATGAATGATGGTAAATGGAAGAAACATTACATCAAACATCTCATATACCAACTTCAGTAATCCCTCGTTGAATGAATTGATGCTTAGCTCTCTCAGTTGGGGCTTACTCCACGATTCTCGGTGGCAGTTAAAAAGTGCAAATTCTCAGCTAGCTATACCTATTTATAGTAAATGGAAGATAAGGAATGGAAGTGCATGAGAACAAGAGAGGAAGCGACTTTGCTTGCAGAATTAAGCCAACTGGTCTTCTTTTTATGTTAAGCTCAAGAAATATAACTTTCTTACCATCCAACTCATCTTCTTGGGATTTGTGATTAGCGCCGATGGCCTCAGTGTTGATAAAGAGAAGATTCGAGCAAGTCGCGATTGGACTACTCCAAAAACAATGACTGAAGATCAAAGCTTCAATGGTCTTGTCAACTTCTACCTGCAATTCATTCGCAACTTCAGCACTATTACTACGCCAGTGACAAAATGCATGAAGACATGCAGATCTTCCCAACCTTCAATATCGTCGATTTTTATGAGTATTTTTTCTTCTGGCGAACCGTTTTATTCTGACAAGAACTCAGGGACGAGTTCTCTTGAAGCAGGGGAGGCTGATGTAGCATGGATTCCAATTTCGAATCTTTCTAGGATTTTTTTTCTTTTCTTTTTTAGCTTCATCTTTTTTATGATAGGGTTATTAAGAATCCTATTTCTTTTAGGCTCTTATTTTGATTCTATCTCTTATTAGGAAAGTTTCTTATTAGGAAAGTCTCTATATTTAGTTTTTACAATATTTGATTATGATTAGAATTTGTGTTTGATTAGGATTATGTTATATAAAAGTCCTATAAATAGGGATCTTTTGTATCTAGTTAAAAATAACTTTTTAATCAATAAAATTCTTCTTTGAGTTCTGAGATTTGTTCTCTGTTCTTGGTCGTGGACTCGACTGTTCCGTGGATTCGGAAGTCCCTCGCTTGAGGTTTTGAAACAATCTTCGTGCAGACCCCTCACTAGGCCATACGTCGGAGTTTTTGCGACCCCACTTCGCTCTCACTAAGCAATGGTGATCCAGTTATCGTCATCACCGATCGACTTGGCCATTACCAGGCACGAAGGTAAGCCCATTACGCTGTCACGCTGCGTCAAAGACCAAAGGCATTTCTGTTATGCTGAACAATGCCTTCCTAGTCATAAAAAGATTTCTTTTATTCATATGCCCCATTATTCATATTACCAGGCACGAAGGTAAGCCCATTGCTCTGTCATGCTGCGTCAAAGACCAAAGGCATTTCTGTTATGCTTAACAATGCCTTCCTAGTCATAAAAAGATTTATTTTATTCATATGCCCCATTGTTCACTGGCGTCTGAAACAAAAGGCAAAAGTCCTCACTCCATGTTAACCTGCAACTGGCCCATGGGTGTTTGGGAGAAGTATTGCTCTCTTGTCTGCAGACTGACTTTGAAGCATGGAGCATACTAGTGTCTGTGTCATCGTTACTGATCTTTCGTAAGAATTCTCTGATGAAATTAATCATTCAAAGGCACTTGAGATTATTCTTGCAAATTCTCCTTTTTTTATTATATTGTTTTTGTATTGTGTTGAATCAGGTATGGTTTTTTAAGGCCTGGTTGAAATATTTTGTCCAACTATAGATCATATTACTCTTTTTATTAATGCCCTTTTCTTCTGACCCTTTTATTGATGTGTTGCATATGAGAATGACAACATACTTGCTTTCTCATGTCAGACTCAACTAACTAAGGTCCGAGAAGAACAACCACCACAACAACCACCTCAGCAGCAGCAGCAGCAGCAGCAGCGTAGGGAAGGATCCCACCTTCTAAATGGTTCTTCTAATGGTCTTGTAGGCAATGATCCTCTAATGCATCAGAGCACCGGAACTGCAAATGCCTTAGCAACAAAGATGTATGAAGAACGACTTAAATTGCCACTTCCGAGGGATTCTCTAGACGAGGCATCCATGAAGGTATTCTAATATGATGCTAATTGCTTCCTATAAGAGTATATCTAATGGATCAATGCTCCGTTGCCTCCAAGACCGTAGAAATGATTTAAATTTTGGATTCGTTACCTCAGCAAAGATTTGGAGAAAATCTTGGCCAGCTCCTGGATTCTAACCAACCTTCAATGTTAAAATCAGCTGTGACTTCAGGGCAGCCTTCAGGGTATTTCTTGATTACTTGAAATCAATTTCTAATCGTATTGTTGAGATTGCCTCTATTCATTTAGGAACATGAATTGCATTATGTTTTGGAAAAAGATCTACTTAGCCTTTGGCGATTACTTTGTAATGTCTTTTCCTGTGCTCAGTTTTGCACAAAATATTATCAATCATGTTGGTTAAATGTGTATGGTTGTTTTTGTTATATTATAATAAATATCACTATGTTGTTACTTGGGGCTTGTTTGGTTATTGAATTGGAATTAAATGAACTGAAATTCTGGGGAGGTTTATATGAATTTAGGAACCAGAATTCCACTCTGGAATGTCGATTGCCCCTCTTGTATGTCAAAATGAGGGCTGAAAGTGCTCTTGTATTTGTATACAAAGTGAGGAATTGGAAACCTCTAATGAGACTACCATGTGACACCGGTAGCTTTACCTGTGAAAATAAGTTATAGTAATATCCCGTAAATGTTTGTTATACTCATTAATTTTAAGTAGGCAATTTCACCTTACAAAAGGAAAACATGATTGGGTCCACAGTTCAAGCCAATGAAACACAGGAGTTATTTGGAAATAAAACCCACTAAATTGTAAGCATGCCAAAAAAAAAACACATGGATCTGAATTTGCAACTCCATAATTTCATTTTTCTGATTCCAATTCACGATAAACTCAAGTTTTTCCTTAATTTTAGTTGAAGTCTAGATTTTGTTTTAATAGATAAGTTCATAAGATTTGAATTAAATATTACACCACTAGGACATGCAAAACACTTACATTAGGATCCTACAGTGCTCACATACTGAATCATCATTATCATTCTTCTTAAACATGAATGGTATATATATGAAAATACATCTTCAATTAACCAGTTCACAACGGCAGATTCAGGATTGTAGTCAGAGGGGGCTCTGAATATGGAAATGGAAAAAATCAAATACAGTAGGAAAACAACATCTTGAAAGGTTAAGTAGCCTAATGGTTGGAAGTTTGCTCTAGATATATTGGATACATTATGCAAGTCCTCAAATTGACTGAAATTTTGCCAAAATTTTTAACTTTCTATAACGATTTTTTGAGCAAAATCCAGAGGGGGCAAGTCCTCTGGGTTCTGAATTTATCCGCCTCTGTTAACATTGTTAGAGTAGCCGACTGAAAGGTTATATTTACCCCTGATGGTATAGTGCCCAATCCATTCCATTATCATTCCATTCTCTGATTCTAATATATGGTATCACAGCTTAGATTCCTCAATTTCTGAATTTCTTCCAATTCCTCCAAATGTCTAATTAGAAGTAAGAGAACCCAATATTTAGATTTAGAAACCCTAGATTTAGAAGTATATCACCTGAGGTTCCCTGGCCCACTTGTCAGCAGTTGTATATGTTGGTTGCATTTATGAGGATTGCAGCACTTTGTGTTTGTACTTCGAGACTGAGGGCCCACTTGACAGCTTGATATTTGCTGAACCTTTTTTTGCTGCATCTGGGCCTACAACTCAAGACTGATTATGAGATAAGCCTCATGACTGTAGCAGTTTATGACACCCATTAGTGCACCCTTGTCCACTTGTCAGTAATAGCATGTTTTGATTGATTGCTTGCATTTTTGGGATCATTTTATATGCATGATGGCTCCTATGGATTCATCTGTGTATCGGATTTGATATGCAGCCTTTATGACACTACAGGATTTGATAGTCTTCTTCCTGCTTGTAGACCATTTGCATATCAGGATTTGTCTTATGTTGTTATCAACTCTTCATCTATTATTGGTTTCTGTGGCTATGCTTATGTTGTTATTGACTCTTCATCTATTATTGATTTCTGTGGCTATGCTGCTAGATCTCCGGTTGGTCACGACCTATTGTTCATCAGGGACTACCCAGATACGTTCATAGCATTTTTTTTGGTATCTGGTTCTCGATAGTCATAACTCGTGTACTTGACACGAGTGTCATTGTACTCATTCTACTAAGGGGTACATGCCTTTTACCAACGCATGCCTCAGGAGGATGCACCTGCACCTGGCAGATCTTATGTACGACCTATACAACGTCAGACTGCTATGGCTGATAAACTACTTCTGATATCTCGTCTTACGTACGACCTCTACATCGTTAGACTCTACTTCTGACATCTCGTTTGTAGCCGCAGTTCTTCGGCAGGCCTCCAGCACACACTGATTACATTTCATCTGTTCCAGTAGTTTCTGATTATGCTTGAGCTGCCCGGTACTTTTATCAACTTTTGCTAGCTCCATCTTTACTGTAGTTGGCATACCTTATGTACGACCACAATATTGTCAGGTGGTTATGGTTGATGTGACTACTTTTGACATCTTGTCTGTCATGATCTGCTGACTTTTTGGAATACGAGTACGTAAGTAAGCAGAGCCTACGCTGCAGTATCGGCAGTAGTAGGCTATTTATATCTCGATTCATCATATCCATATATAACATCAATATTCCACCTAAGATGCAAGTATATTACAGTTATATTCTAAGCGAGCTTATTCACAAAGTTACACATAAATATGAAGATCAAAGAAAATATAATCTTTCTAAAAGTTCCTAATAGATAATCAACGTCAATGGTTCTGAAAGGGGACCATTGGCACCACTCAAGAATTCCAATAGTAGACTATAATCAAACCAAAACAAAAGGATATAATAGATGGTCCGAGGAACAAATCTGCTAAAAATAATAAAAGACTGAAATAAAATCTAAGATATAATTCTAGAACTAAGCATTTACAAAAGTATCCTCCTGCTAAACTTGGTCAGTTGTAGTTATGTCCACATCACTCTCATAATCCCTGTAGTGTGTAGGGTAGCCCTCCTCTAAAGCTATCAACGTTTAATATTATCTAGTCAGGATTGAACAAAGTACACATAATATAAAGATATGTGATACAATATACAACTAGCATGGTGATGACTAGAAAAAAAATACAACATGGTAATTTGACAATAATAATATAGAACAAGATGATATACTGTACAATACTAACAAAAGACATGATTAAGAACAACAATAATACAATAATCGAGATAATAATAACAATTAAACTAGTGTACAGTAATGATTGAGTAAAGACAAAAGGTGTATCATGTGTTTTAGAATACGATGTTCAGCAGCATGTGGACAACATGTTGACGATTGGAATAAAATACGGCACATCGATACATATATCGTATGATGCTATCCACAATATGTCACGTCGATACATGTATTATATGTCGACTATCCATAATGATATACGGCACATCGATACATGTATTATATGTCGGCTATCCATAACGATATACGGCATATTGATAAATATATTATATGACGGCTATACACAATAAAATTTTGGTTGATCACATGTCAACTAAGCTTATTCCCCCTCCCCAGGTTACTTATAATATGATTCCGAGTTATACGAGTACGAGTCAGAGTAACGATTAAAAGTGTATAATTGGTAAATGTTGAGAGTATTATTGGGTGATGTTACCCCCGGAGGTAGTTGGAGTTGATGTCCCAGAGGTGTTGGCTCGACTGTCGCTGGTTCCAAACTTCATGCTTCTTCATATCTCTAGTATTTTTCTCTCACTAGGGGTCATATCAGGTGACTGACTCTCACTTCCCTCTTCTGCCAGGTTTGCCTTGTGTCCTCCGGAATGATTACTTCTGCCACCAGCATAGCCTCCTCTGCTACCCCTACGCCCTCCACGACTGCGTTCGAGGCCGCTGGACTGGCCTCTCAGGGGTTTCGTACATAAACTAATGAAGTGTCCAGGGTTTCCACAGTTGTAGCACTCTCCCCCTACGGAAGAAATTGGGTTAAAAGCTGCTAGAGCTGATTTTTTTTCTAGAGAGCTAGTGGTGCTAGGCATCAGCTTCAGTCGTGCCTCTTCTTGTGTTATAGCAGCTATGGCCTCCTCCAGTGATAGCAGTCTCGGTTGAGCAAGTAGGATTTCTCCTCTGCTCGAATGCTGGATTGAGCCCCTTCAGGAACTTCATCATCCTCTGTGGCAAAACATACTCCATGAACTTTTTATAATGTTTCACAAATGTCGGTTCCAGTTGCTAATCTTCCACGCCAATGGGGTCATAGTGGTCGTGATTTGACCAATACTTCTTCAGCAGAGCCGCATACTCAGAGATGATGTGATCTTCTTAGACCACTTTATCAAGTTCATCTTATAGTTGGAAAACCCTCATAGGGTTGCCCGACCCTGAGTACATATCTCAGTGTTATCCAAATGTCACCAGCACCCTCCATTGCTTCAACGTTGCCCAACACTTGGTCAGTCAATGAGGCTGTCAACCATCCAGCAATAACATTATTGACAATCTCCCCCACAACAAATTTCTGTGAAGAGTGATCTTCAGGTGCCTTGGTTTGGCCATTCACATAGCCCACAAAGCCTCTTGCCTTCAGAGTCCGCATCGCCTGACGCGACCACCTCAAGTAGTTGGAAGTACCCTCCAACTTTATCTTCAATTTCTCCAACTTCTCCATTTTGTATGGTGAAGGATCCACATCTGCGTGTGCACCACGGGAGCTAGTCTCGGTCAGCCTCTTGGAGAAGAGATTGTCCACCAAAGCCTTCATCTCTTGGGCCGTCAGCTTGCCGTAGATCGTCTCTATCGTCTTCTTCTTGTCCTCTTCCATCAACAAGATCAACAAGACGGTGGCAGATCTAGATTGTCTCCACCTTTGATCGGCGTCTTCTCCACGTCTACAGTTCCTCCTTCAGCGGCAGCGGTGTCCCTGAGAGTCGCTGCTTATGTGGTGCTCCGTTCCCCCTTTTCGGGGAGCGCGATTAAGAAATACTTTCGGTATCGTTCGATCGGGATAGATTGAATCAAGATCTTTTTCTCGTTATGGATTTGCTTCTTCGGAATCGATTCCCATATTTAGTGGACCGTGCCCCAAGGATGGACTTAGCGGCAGAGTCAAGAGGGACCTCTCCGCAGTAAGTTTTCTTGCCTAGTTTTTGCCGTCGCCTTGTTGCTTTCGTGCTTTTGAGTTGGTTTTCGGATTTGCGTTTTCTTGAACTGTTTCGATGGATTTCATTGCTTTCGTTCGTTGAACTGCATTTTCATTCCGAGCTTGGAAAGAGTAGAAGAGGTATTGATCATCTGTTTGTGGCAATGCAGGTGATCGTGCAGTAGACGTCGGGCGAGCGGAGTCTTGAAGCACCTCTTTCCTTTCCTCTCTCCAACCAACTTGTGAGTGACTATAATTCGATTTAGTTGACCCTTCTTCCAAGTCTTCACATCTAAAATCTTGTCTTCTTGATTGTTCCGATCAAACGATGCCATAATAACTAAAAGATGTCAAGATAACAAGGAATAGACTTGGATTTACTTTTGCTTGTCAATAAACTTGTGAACGGTTACCTTGTTGCATACTAGTTTGTTTAGAAAGTTCTTCATCGTGTTTCAAATTTAGTTAGAATATATATATACTTCTATTATTGAGCTATGTATAAAACACACCTTGCTATACAATATACTGAACAGGGAGACTATGCAAAACAGATCATGCCATGTTACTTGTCTTGTGCTCGTGTTGCCTTGAACTGTATCGTTTGATAACTTAGTATTAAATGCCGTTTGATCACGAACAACTTGTGCACAAGGTCTTAGTTCCTGCGGACGGTCGCTGGGGCACTAGCACCGATCCGATCCGGACGGAACTTCATGTTAGTCTCATGTGCTGGACGGGATGGCTTGTAGCGCCTCATTTGCTTTCGGTGCATGTAAAACCCAACCCAGCTGCCCGGCCCAATTCCCCCAACCCGACCCGTCCCCAGCTCCTCTCTCCCCACGACCCGCACGCAGCCCCGCGTTCTCCGCCTACAACCGCGCCTCCCCTCCGGATCATCCGCCCACGACGCCCCGGCCGAGCCCTCGCAGTCCCCTATAAATTCTCCCCTCTCAGCCCTCTTCCTCCCCCGCAAACCCTAACCCTAGATCTACCAACTCCGGCGAGCCCCGTCCGCCGACCCCGACTGCCCTCAGCCACCAGCGCCGAACCTCCCAGACCGCCCTGCGACCACCCTCCCCAGCCAGAACCACCTCCTCCTCTTCCCTTCCTCCTCCTCCCCAGGCGGAGCCAACCCCGACTCCTCCCCGCTGCTGTCTCCCCTCCGCCGGAGCCGCAGCCACCGCCCAGCCCCTCGCCTGAGCCGCCGCAGCCCCGGCCGACCTCGCCAGCCTCCGGCGTACCCTCCAGCAGTACCCAGAGCCTCGGACACGGCAGCAGACCCGGACACAGGGAGCCCTAGCCGCTGGACACACTGACACGTCCAGGACACAGAACCGCGTGTCGGACTCGAAACACCCCGATCCCGTCCGTGCCCGATCCCGAGTCCGAGGCCTCCCCTCGGTGCTCCTCCATCAACTTCCCGGTAGGTGCCACTATCAGAACGCGCTGTTCCATCCAAAACCATTCTCCTGTCCGACCGGGACTGACAGAATAAAGCTCTGTCAATCCCGGGGTAGCTTAGAAATTGATATGCTTATAGTTAATTACGTAGATTAGTAATTATTTAGTATATATTTCTGAAATGATTTTTAGTATTCAAAATATAATACGTTAGTATTTAAATAAGTTTTCCAAAAATATTATTCTCTTACAAATTGATTTGTAACATTACCAAAATAAAATTAAGTAATATTTTCCCCTAAGCCTAGTTTGTTAGAAATAAATTGATTGCTAAAACAAATGATATTAATTTATTATAATCGTACTTTCCTATTTTATCTTATTAGAAACAAAATGATTTTCACCTTAAAATAAAATGTAATATTTTATACGATAAAATATTAAATAAGTTTTTAAAGGGTTTTTGTTTTAATTCTAAAATCGGATTATTAATAAATGTAGGTTCCTGTAACTAAGGTTGAGACCGTCGCGACATCTCACTCGCGTCACCAACCAACTCCAGGCAAGTTTCATATAATTCAAAACCTCTATTTTAGTTATAATTAAATATGTTGCATGTCATATAGATATATTGGGACGACACTTGATTCACGGAACCGACTGATTGACTGATTGATTGACTCATTGACTCATTGATTATTGCCTTGGGAACTGGGGAGTAAAAGTTAGCACCCGTGGTCAAAGCCCCCTTATTGCCTCATTGTGGATAGCTGAAGTCCAACCTCACTGGACTGACGCCGGACCGTGTTCACTAGAACACATATTGCCTCCAACCCCAACCGGCCACGGGACGCTACCTTTCTCAAAACACTTTTAGTGATGGTAGTTTGTCATCATTTGCTTCATCGACATTTACTGTTCTTGTCTCATATTTGTTGCATACAAAATATAAATATTGTTCAAAACTATTTTATTGCATCATTTTAATTATCATTAAGATGCTGGAATTGGATATATGTTCTTGCTCCCTCCTGACTGGAGATTAACAATTTTAGGTGATTACGGTGGCGATGAGGCGTATGACACATTTTATGGTCGGGACCAGAGTACTGAAGGTCTAGCTGAACCTAGCCAGGAGGCCGATGTTTAGTTGTTTCCCTTTTAAATTCCAAGTTGTAATAATCAGGGTTGAAGTAATAACCCTGGATGCATGTTTTGCTTGATATTTGCTTGTAAAAGGATTTCTCTTTCGGACTTAGCAATAAAAATTGAATTTCCTTCATGTATTCTGAATGTCTGTGTGTTACTACGGATTGATACAGCTTACTGCCGCCGTCTCACAACGGTGCAGGCTGGGCATGATCCGACTGGACCCAGATTATTGGGATCGGGTCGTGACATGTTTTCAGTGGTGGCCCATGCAGGTCCATGTTTACAACCTTTGGTCTAGTCAACTTAGCCTAGCCAAACAAACCGACTTGCCTTTGACTTTAGGAAAACAGACTAGAAACAATTAGAACACTTAGAATTCTTGAGAAAATTTCAATCTGTCACATCATAGGACCAAAATTCTTCTATCTATACATATATACAATTATTTTTGCTTGCTTATAGAACATAGGTTACCTTGCTTATGCTTGCTTCCTAAACCTTCCAGAAGATGGCACGAGGAAAGACAACCCGTTCCGGCCCAGCCGAAGAAGAGGCTTCATCTTCTGAGCACACCCCAACTCAAGCTCAGTCCGACCCCTCTCCGTTGCAGCTCACAGATCGCCCCCATGCTGCAAGAGCTCCCCGCGCTGCCTACACTTCAGTAGTGCATGCAGCTCCACCCATTCCTCCCAGGACCACATCGATTCCAGCCGATGTGACTCCTCCTGTTGCACCACCTGTGCCAGTGGACCCCGCTGAACTCGTAGGCCTGCTACGAGGAGTTCTTGAAGCCCAGAGGGTCCAAGCTGAAGCAAATCGCGAGCAGACCGCGATTATGAAAGAGGACATGGAGAAGCTGGGACTAGAACTCGTATTGCCTGCAGAAGAAATGAAGAAGCTTGGACGGGAAGCAATAGTACCCGACGCCGACTTCCCCATGATGCATTTACAAGTGCAGTCTGGCTTGATGGACAAAATCAAGGAGACTCAATTCGAGGACGGAGCATTGTGCAAGCTCAGGGACCAGGTGTTAGCTGGCACACTGGAGGGATTCTCTATTTCAGACGGTGGAACACTGAGGAATGGCACCAGACTTTGTGTACCTGCGGGTGATTTGAGGGAACAGCTGATGCAGGAAGCTCATCACTCACAGTATTCCATCCACCCTGGAGCAAATAAGATGTACCGCGATATACGGGAGCACGTATGGTGGTATGGAATGAAGAAGGATGTCTCAAAATTCGTTGCCAGATGCTTGATCTGCCAGCAGGTGAAAGCAGATAGACAAAGACCAGCAGGACTTCTTCAGCCGCTGCCCATTCCAGAATGGAAATGGGAGCACATCACTATGGATTTTGTGTCAGGATTGCCTCGATCCCAAGGAGGGAAGGACGCTATTTGGGTGATCGTAGACAGATTGACTAAGTCTGCCCACTTCATTCCCTTCAAGGTTGGTTTATCCACCGAGAAGTTAGCTGCCCTATACATGAGGCAAATCGTCCGGATACATGGAGTTCCTGTGAGCATTGTATCAGACCGAGACAGCCGCTTTACTTCTCACTTCTGGAAGAGCTTGCAAGAGAGTCTGGGGACCCAACTGAAGTTCAGCACTGCATATCACCCACAGACCGACGGACAGTCAGAGAGAACCATCCAGACGTTAGAGGATATGCTGAGATCTTGCGTCCTGGATTTTGGAGGGTCATGGGAGGACCACCTACACTTGGTAGAGTTTGCTTACAACAACAGCTACCAGGCCAGCATCGGCATGACTCCTTTTGAGGCTCTGTATGGACGTCGTTGCCGCACTCCCTTGGCTTGGGACGACGTAGGAGAACGAGTCATGCTGGGACCTGAGATGATTACAGATGCGGCTGAAAAAGTCAAGGTGATCAGAGACAGACTTCGGGTGGCTCAAGATCGTCAGAAGCATTGGGCGGACAGCCGTCGCCGACTTGTGGAGTTCGAAGCAGGTGATAGTGTCTTCGTCAAGATCTCCCCCACCAGAGGAACTATCCGTTTTGGCAGAGCTGGGAAACTGAGTCCCAGGTATATCGGCCCATTCGAGATATTGAGCAGAGTTGGAGAGGTGGCATACAGAGTGGCGTTACCACCTAATCTTGAAGGCGTGCACAACGTCTTCCATGTATCGCAGCTGAGGCGTTACATTCCGGACCCGAGCCACATCCTGGATCATTCAGAGTTGGAGATTGGACCAAGTTTTACAGTACCAGAGCAGCCAGTAAGGATCGTAGACCGTATGGAGAAGCAGTTGCGGAACATCGTGATTCCACTGGTCAAGGTTCAGTGGCTTCACCACTCCCCAGGCGAATCCACCTGGGAACGAGAGGCTGAGATGAGACAGAAGTACCCTCATCTGTTTTAAGGTATGTTTACCCTTGTCTTCCCTTCAATTGTAGTTAATTTCGAGAACGAAATTCTTCAAGGAGGGAAGGTTGTAAAACCCAACCCAGCTGCCCGGCCCAATTCCCCCAACCCGACCCGTCCCCAGCTCCTCTCTCCCCACGACCCGCACGCAGCCCCGCGTTCTCCGCCTACAACCGCGCCTTCCCTCCGGATCATCCGCCCACGACGCCCCGGCCGAGCCCTCGCAGTCCCCTATAAATTCTCCCCTCTCAGCCCTCTTCCTCCCCCGCAAACCCTAACCCTAGATCTACCAACTCCGGCGAGCCCCGTCCGCCGACCCCGACTGCCCTCAGCCACCAGCGCCGAACCTCCCAGACCGCCCTGCGACCACCCTCCCCAGCCAGAACCACCTCCTCCTCTTCCCTTCCTCCTCCTCCCCAGGCGGAGCCAACCCCGACTCCTCCCCGCTGCTGTCTCCCCTCCGCCGGAGCCGCAGCCACCGCCCAGCCCCTCGCCTGAGCCGCCGCAGCCCCGGCCGACCTCGCCAGCCTCCGGCGTACCCTCCAGCAGTACCCAGAGCCTCGGACACGGCAGCAGACCCGGACACAGGGAGCCCTAGCCGCTGGACACGCTGACACGTCCAGGACACAGAACCGCGTGTCGGACTCGAAACACCCCGATCCCGTCCGTGCCCGATCCCGAGTCCGAGGCCTCCCCTCGGTGCTCCTCCATCAACTTCCCGGTAGGTGCCACTATCAGAACGCGCTGTTCCATCCAAAACCATTCTCCTGTCCGACCGGGACTGACAGAATAAAGCTCTGTCAATCCCGGGGTAGCTTAGAAATTGATATGCTTATAGTTAATTACGTAGATTAGTAATTATTTAGTATATATTTCTGAAATGATTTTTAGTATTCAAAATATAATACGTTAGTATTTAAATAAGTTTTCCAAAAATATTATTCTCTTACAAATTGATTTGTAACATTACCAAAATAAAATTAAGTAATATTTTCCCCTAAGCCTAGTTTGTTAGAAATAAATTGATTGCTAAAACAAATGATATTAATTTATTATAATCGTACTTTCCTATTTTATCTTATTAGAAACAAAATGATTTTCACCTTAAAATAAAATGTAATATTTTATACGATAAAATATTAAATAAGTTTTTAGAGGGTTTTTGTTTTAATTCTAAAATCGGATTATTAATAAATGTAGGTTCCTGTAACTAAGGTTGAGACCGTCGCGACATCTCACTCGCGTCACCAACCAACTCCAGGCAAGTTTCATATAATTCAAAACCTGTATTTTAGTTATAATTAAATATGTTGCATGTCATATAGATATATTGGGACGACACTTGATTCACGGAACCGACTGATTGACTGATTGATTGACTCATTGACTCATTGATTATTGCCTTGGGAACTGGGGAGTAAAAGTTAGCACCCGTGGTCAAAGCCCCCTTATTGCCTCATTGTGGATAGCTGAAGTCCAACCTCACTGGACTGACGCCGGACCGTGTTCACTAGAACACATATTGCCTCCAACCCCAACCGGCCACGGGACGCTACCTTTCTCAAAACACTTTTAGTGATTGTAGTTTGTCATCATTTGCTTCATCGACATTTACTGTTCTTGTCTCATATTTGTTGCATACAAAATATAAATATTGTTCAAAACTATTTTATTGCATCATTTTAATTATCATTAAGATGCTGGAATTGGATATATGTTCTTGCTCCCTCCTGACTGGAGATTAACAATTTTAGGTGATTACGGTGGCGATGAGGCGTATGACACATTTTATGGTCGGGACCAGAGTACTGAAGGTCTAGCTGAACCTAGCCAGGAGGCCGATGTTTAGTTGTTTCCCTTTTAAATTCCAAGTTGTAATAATCAGGGTTGAAGTAATAACCCTGGATGCATGTTTTGCTTGATATTTGCTTGTAAAAGGATTTCTCTTTCGGACTTAGCAATAAAAATTGAATTTCCTTCATGTATTCTGAATGTCTGTGTGTTACTACGGATTGATACAGCTTACTGCCGCCGTCTCACAACGGTGCAGGCTGGGCATGATCCGACTGGACCCAGATTATTGGGATCGGGTCGTGACAGTGCATACCATCCTCGTCAATGACTATAACTCGTCTACTATATCATCGCGCCAGTGATCCCCACGTATATTTAAACTGTACAAGCTAACTATGTCTTCGTGGCAGGGAAGGTCATGGTAAGTATTGTGCAGGTGGTTCAGACGGGCAGGTAAAAGTCATCAAACGTGACATGTTTATTTCAGTAAACTTCCATATCTAATGCTTGCTTGTAAAAATAAACTAAGGCAAGATAGAAAGACCACATAATAACTTGCATGCTTCATATAAATAACGTGTTGATTGGTATAGTTGGGTTAGCTCGCCTTCACCAATGCATTTCGTTGTACTGACCCTCGTTGCAATAGGTTTCCCGTGCCAAGGAGGTCCTGAAAGAAGCTAGAGCGACTTCCCAATCCAGTCCACCTACCGGCACGTCCTGATCGTGCCTTCGAAGAGACGTTTTGAAGTTCCAGGAGCTCGTGCACATAACTTATGCAGCTCCGTGGAAAGGCGATAGCTTCGCCCGAAGGTGTCTATAGCTTTGGAGTTTTAGTAAAAGGATATAATGTACATGACAGTTATCTCATTTTGCGTCCACTTTTGTAAGCCCGTGCGGCAATTATCCGACTCGTTTAAGAGTTTGTGAAAGATGTTCATTATCAATAAAGAGAACTTTTTCATGTTTCAATATTGTGTTTGATTATCTGCGTACTTTGATATGTGCTTGTTTTATAAAATACCTTGGCCTGTTGTGTGTTGCGCAAACCTAGGCACGCACGACATCACGCCGGGGGACGACTATCGATTCTACGGAATCAGCGCGTGACATATTGGTATCAGAGCACAGCTTCAAGTTCCTTTGACTCTCGTGTCGGAAAAGTTTTTTTAACAATCTATTCCCTATGCGAACTCTTGAACTCGTTTGGTCAAAATGAGATACGTTCCATATAGTGAGTCCATAATACATTATGAGCCTGATGCAAGTTACTTTCTTTTAAAGGAATGACTCAAGCACAAGCATCAGCGCTAACACAAGGAGAGGTACAAGCCCAGGAAAGTAGTTCCGGCACCTCGGGAAGTTCCAGAAGCTAGCGAGCCATGTCTCTTGTCGACCCGATTGAGCGAATGATGCAGATGCTTGAAGCAAGCCAGCAGAGAGATGAGGATCGTCATAAGCGAGCCGAGAAGCGGGCGGAAGAGCGACAGAGCAAGTTCGAAGACAATCTAGAAGCCCGATTCGCAGTCCAACAGAAGCAGGTATATGCCCTGCAGCAGATCGTTCAGACCTTAGCCTCCAACCATTCCGTAACGACAGCAGCGGCACCGGTGGAGCGACCTACGCCTGAAGTCGAAATGCCTCAGACTCCAAAGAAAAAGGATGTGACTACCTTCGACTTTGTCGACTTCAAGAAGTTCTGTAACACGCCTTTCAAAGGGGTCGGCGGGGAAAGAAGGGAGGGGCGGCGGTGAGAGGGTTAGGGTTTGGAGAAGGGTGGGGGGTTTGGCTCTGATACCAAATAGAAACTTAGTTTTATACTTGGCTTAATTTTAGTGGTGTGGTGGGGCTACATATATATAGGAGAGGCTAACACCTCTCTCTACTATTCTACTATATGTGGGACTAAACTCCAACCATCTCCAGGGCATCAACTCCAACCACCTCCGGGGGTAACATCACCCACTATGTCCATACAAGCACAGGTATACCTGCTCATGCTCTGACATCTATCCACATACCAGGTTGGATAATTGACTCTGGGGCATCCCGCCATGTCACGGGTGTCCATGATGAGTTCCAAGATTACACTTACCTGGCGACACCTGAAAGCATTAAGACTGCTGATGGTACAGCTAGACCCATTATGGATAAAGACAGTTGAATGCACCATTTCTATAATCCTTACTGATGTCTTGCATGCTCCATTTTTTCCTGTTAATCTATTGTCCATTAGTGCCATTATTCTTCAACTTAATTGTGTTGTTTCCTTTGACATTCCTAAGGTGATTTTTAGGAGAAGGGAACGGGGAGACGGTTGGGGACTGACACTTGGCATAAGGGGCTATGGTACTTGGACATGGGTGGGCTGGACGCAACATTAGCGTCATTGGTGGAAGAAGCACAACCGAATGAGCCGCAAAGAACATTGGAAGCAGAGTTATTACTTCAACATTAGCGCATGTGACACGTCATTCAGTCTACTGAGTCGGATGTATCCATATATGCATCAAAAGGCTAATAAACAAAAGTTGGTTTATGATGCTTGTTAGCTTGGAAACATACCAGAAGCCTTATGTGAGTTATGGAAATAGAAGTTTAGCTGCTTTTGATATGATACACTCTGATGTGTGGGGACCTTGTCCGACAACCGTGGTTAATATTTTTAAATAGTTTGTTGTCTTTATTGATTGCTACACTCGTGTCACATGGATATACCTAATGAAGAGTAAGAGTGATGTCTTTGCATGCTTTCAAGATTTTTATCGCAGGGTTACAATACAATACAATGCTAAAGTAAAGATTTTGATATCTGACAATGGGACAGAATATACCAACAAGGTTATTGAAGAGTGCTTATCATCCCATGAGATACAACATCAGACTTCGTGTGCCTATACACCAGCACAGAATGGCGTGGCAGAGCGGAAGAACATGCACCTGTTGGAAGTAGCACGGTCAATGATGTTTGCCATGGATGTTCCTAAACACTTGTGGGGGCATGCCGTGTTGACGACTGCATATCTCATTAATAGGATGCCCTCTCAGGTGTTAGGATGGAAGACACCGTTTGAGATGCTTAAATGAGAGAATAAGTACATTGTTCCCCAAAGGTATTTGGATGTATATGTTTTGTGAAAGATAACAGACCTGCGGTGGGAAAGTTGGACCCTCGGGCAGTGAAGTGCATCTTTGTTGGCTACTCAGGGACTCAGAAGAGATACTTTTGTTGGAGTCTGGTGGAATGCAGGCTCTTTGTAAGCATGGATGTTACATTCAGAGAGATGGAACCATACTACCATAATGGTTCAGATGAAGGTTCCGCATTTGGTGACACACTTAACATTTGAGGTGTTAGGAGTGAGGGGGAGATGGGCCCAAGCCTGATTGTCGGGTCAGTTCCATGTCCAATGATGGAAGTTGGTCCAAGGAAACAAGGAGGCGATAGCGAGGGTGAGGAAAGTGATAAGGATGCACATAATCAGGATGAAGAAAGTGATGTTCCAGTGCAAGGGGAGGAACAGACTACAAAACAATTTACAGAACTCCAAGTTTATAGAAGGAGAAAGCAGCAGTCCACTAATGTGCTTATTACTGTGCCTATTGTCCCTTCTGTGCCATGTCTCTCGCCTAACCCTGTCCCAAATATTGAAGATGCACCTACCGCACCAGATCCCTCTGATTCGGATCCCTCTGTTTCGGATGGTATGATTTCTTCACCACTTTCTCATATTCCCTTAAGGAGATATTCTCGCAGTAATGCGGAAAAAGTCCCAAATCATTATGGTTATGAACATGACATTGCCAATTTCTTATCCTACTCTAATATATCCCCTACCTATCGAGCATTCATTGCATCGTTAGACACCACATCTTTGCCTAAGTGTTGGCAGAAAGCGAAGGAAGATCCAAGGTGGAGAACTGTAATGTTGGAAGAACTTGGAGCACTCGAAGAAATGGGACATGTGAGATTGTTCCGTTGCCTAAAGGAAAGAGCAGTTGGATGCAAATGGGTCTTCACAGTAAATGAGACGCCAGAAGAAAAGGTGGAGCGGTATAAGACAAGGTTGGTTGCAAAGGAATTCACTCAACCTTTAGCATCGACTATGATAAGACATTTGCTCCAGTGGCAAAGATGAGCACTGTGAGAACCCTGGTCTCCCTTGTAGCAAACCATGGGTGGCAGCTGTATTAATTGGATGTGAAGAACGCTTTTCTTCATGGGACCTACAAAAGAAAATATACATGGAGACCCCCCCGGGGTTTTGCACGAAACAGTCGACGGAAAAGGTGTGCAAGCTAAAGAAATCGCTGTATAGGCTCAAGCAATCTTCTCGAGCCTGGTTTGATAGATTCAGGAAGGCTGTCACAGGCATGGGGTACCGCAAAACCAATACAGATCACAAGATTTTTTTCCAGCATGCAAGAGGCCACATACCAATATACCTGCTAAAACAAACCAACACATTATCAACCCTTTCCCGGTCATCAATCCTGCAACACCAAATTCCTCTCCATCCTCTGCTCGGAAACGCTACAGAGAAGATTTTCCTTAATCTCGGATGGACCCTTCACTGTGCACAAGGCTTAAGCAAACTGAAGGACCCCTACGCTTCGCGCCTAGAGCCGACGCTTGTCAATAGTAGAAGGGAACCAGGAACTGCCCATCTTGGAGCTTACCCTACATCCACGGATTTATATTCAAGATTTGATGTAGGTCTTTTCACTAACTTGAGCCGGGCTGAACCATTCATCATTCATCTACCGATCCTAGGGTTCCAATTGGAGTTTGAGGTTACATTGGAGTCTCTTACTAGTCCATTTCTAATCCTTTTTAGCCAGTTTTCTTCTATCTGCATCGCAGTACCCCTCAACACCCAGGTGTCCATTTTTATTGAACCATAGCCCTCTTCCAGGAATCCCCTTCAGATATCTCAGGATACAAAAAACTGCATCCATATGGCCCTTCCTTGGATCATGCATGTAGTGACTCACTACACTCACAGCAAATGAGATATCAGGGTGAGTGTGGCCTAGATAAATCAATCTGCCTACAAGTCTCTGATATCTCTCACGATCAACAGGCTCTCCTGCCTCTGCACCTAACTTATCTTCTGATCGATTGGAGTGGCTGTCGATCGACTTCCCAGCATACCAGTCTCTGTGAGCAGGTCTAGTACATACTTCCTCTGAGAGAGGACGATTCCATCTCTTCCTCGAGCCACCTCGATCCCGAGAAAATATCTCATCATTCCCAAGTCCTTCACTTCAAACTCCTTGGTGAGTTTTGACTTCTGCTGGGTGATCTCCTCGCTCATTATCACCTGTGATCACTATATCATCCACATATACTGCAAGTATGGTGATGTGGCCCCTTAGTCAGACAATCTGTAACTTGTTCTTTTAAGCGAACATGGTTGAACTTTAATATCCATTTTTCTAGCTTCTCTTTGATGAAGAACCGATCGATCTCGATGTGCTTAGTTCTGTCATACTGGACTGGATTGTTAGTTATACTTATTGCAGTTTGACTGTCACTCAGAAGACGCAACTGTGTTCCCTGGTCCAGCTTCAACTCTATCACCAGTGCTCTTATCCACAACAACTCTGACACTCTCAGAGCCATAGCTCTATACTCTGCTTCAGCAGTCGATCGTGCTACCACATACCGTTTCTTGCTTCTCCATGAGATTAGGTTAACCCCCATAAAGACACAGTACCCTGAGGTAGACCTTCCGTCGTCTATGCAGCTTGCCCAAATTCCACGTCGAAGATTTGTGCTTGTGGGCTAGGGTAAATATAACAGACCAGCGGATCTGGTGGTCGACAGTCGTTCGGACTTGGTAAAGGTTGTCGCAGCACCTCTAGTAGGACAGAGGACTTATCGTGATGCCCGCAGACCGATTTACTATGTCTCCGTCGCTGATGTTCGTCAAAGAGGCCACGTGGATTGGCCTGGGTCTTCTTCGGCTAATGAGACCTCGATCCCGAAGCCTTCAGAGTATCTTTTTGATAGGCGCCTTTATCTGTATGGGGAATTCGCTGCTAAAAGATCCCGCCCAGTGTCCCCCTCTTTCCCCTCCCCCCCGCCTTCCGACCTGCGGGAGTATACAATGAAAACTTCCGGATACTCATGCCCGATCGTGAGACTGCTTGTTGAACGTCCGGTGGCACGTTGCTCCGACCTGAGCTATGCAACAACGAGATCTCCCTTGATCCTTGCCGGATGTGCTTGGTGGTCCTCCATAATACGCTAACTTGGGGACTTCTTACACCAGCTGTTCCAAGAGTCTGCTAGTTGAACCGTTCTAGTAGACGACCTCTTCCGCTCATCCCCTTCGTCAGCTGTTTGATCGGTATACTATTGACCTAGGTCCCTAAACTTGGAATGGATGGCGGAGCGTAGGTGGCAAGCACTTATATGGATACGGTGCTTTACTCGTAGACGCTTCTCCAGCTCCCGCAAGAATTGTATGGGAGTCGTCCTCGGAGGGACTTCCCGAATAACCGTAGCGGGGAATTCTACCGTACTCCGTGCAACTATGGTTGTTGATCCTGCGGAGCCTACCCAAAGGTTCAGGCCGGATTGTAGGAAGTGGGTGATACATTTTTGTATTTCTCTGAGAAGCTCTACGACACCCACGATTCCCAGTAGTAAGTCGTCGGCATATCGCGCGTAGCAAATCCTTATTAATAAGTCATGGGTTTTTAAGGGGCCAGCTTACGGGCCAGGCGTCTCTCTGACCTGATAACTAGTATCACCTCCCCGCCCAGCTCTATCAGCAGGCCCTTCTTTTGCAATACTTAAAAAGGTCTCTCATGGCCAAATTCTTATTAAAGCCTTCTCTACCATAGAATTCGGCCTTCGGGGTCAACCCGGCGGCTTCTACGAGGAAGGTGGCGCAAAGGATGCTCGAGGGCTTGTTAAGGAAGGCGGCAAGGGCCCCTGAAGGGGGAAAAACGAAAGGCGTTTTCTGGTCCACCCTTCGCCGGGGGGTGCTTGTGGGAGGGTGTGCCACGACGAAACAAGGGAATGAAAGGTTGCTTTGCGTTGGATGCTCTTGACCCTCCCCACAATGATGACTCTGTTGTCTTGGGGAGCGTTGAAGCTTGCTTCTTCTCCAGAGTTTTCTTGGTCATCAATACAACGACCTGTCCTTAATAGAACTGATCTGATTCTCAGAACAAGAGGAATTTTGTGCTTCTGTCGGATCCTCCGTATCTCTTGATCAAGCTTGTGTAGTAGATGTTGCCTTGTAGGGCCGATAGTAGTACACTGTGTGGGACGAGGAATCACCAGTAGGCCTTCTGCAAGATGAAACCTTTGACCTTTCTTTCATGGTTTGCGGGATTTTGTTCACCTCTCGTAAGATGGAATCCCCAAAAAGCCTATATGTGCCCCATTTATTGCATTTCTTGGCAGACTGAATCGGCTATAGATGGGAGTCTGGTCAGAAAGAAGGAAGCTTGATTCAAGCCACAAGGTCTACAAATGAAAGAAAGTTGCGGGCTTAACAACGCCTTTATTACCACGAGCCTCCCCAACGAGGCGAGGCTGGCTAAGTTCTATTGAGAAGGCATCTTCTCTATACAAATAGTAAACTCCATGCCTTGGACTGTACTCCATGCCTTGGACTGTTCTTCTATGAATTTCGTTACTTCCGGGATCACATCAGGAGGAAGGCCAGCCCTCATTCTTTTCTTTTTCTTCTTATGTCTATCGCATCACTGGCTCAAGGGGCTAATTCAAGTCAAAGCTAGCTGCACTCCCTGAAAGATGATCCGAAATAAAGTACTTTTTGTTGTTCCTCGCGAGGTCCCTTCTTCCCGACCATTTTTAAGAGCCGCTGCCAAGCAAGAAAGTACAAGCACACGGGGCCATTATTGACGCTTGCTTCATATAGAGCCTATCTCGCCGGGGATAATAGGGCCTAGTGATTGGACTTCTGGGTACCTATTATTAGGGGCTCACGCTCAACTCACCATTAAATCTATCTACGCACGATGCTGCTCCGGACCGGCGTCTGATTCTCCTTCGATTTCTTCTGAAAGTATTTCACGCTGAGTCTAAGGTCCCTCAAGCTGGCAAGGTGAATCTGGCCTCTTTCCTTAAAGCGATACCTTTGGTTCTCGCCTTTTCGTGACGGATCAATGGACCGATGCCCATGAGTGAATCCTATCAACGAAACGAGGTCTTCCTAGGCTCCATGGCTCCCTTTTAGCTGAGCACTACGACGAAATATAGAAAAGAAAAGAGAAAGAATCAGTGGGCGAATAAGGTGAGAATGAAGCCCCTAAGGCGAGAAAGGAGAGGGGGTATTTAGGCTGTGACAAGGTCCAAAAGGGATAAGTCTAGCGGGAAGAAGGGCGAATCGTCCATAAGAAGGTTATGAAATCAAAGGCGGCAGGGGGAAGAGAAGGCCCCTTTCACTAAGGGGAAGGGATCTGACCAAGCTATTTAGCCAAGAGAGTTTTCCTAACTAACAAACTATCCAAACTGGATAATAACGCAATCAGCAAAATGAGTACATAAAATCAATTGCTTGGCCTTGAGTAGAGCGTAGGTAAGGTAGGCATGAAACCTGTACCCTTTCTCTATTGGGCAGATCCAATCAATTGCAGAAAATACTTCTTCGCTCTGAAAAGAAAGAGCAAAGAGCACTGTACCACTTTTGGAAGGATGGATCTGATAGGAAGAAGAACAGAGGAACAAAATAAGCCCTTCCTCAGTATACTATCAATTTCTCATTCGGAAAAGCAGGGATTTTTGAGATCTACCATGGAATTTAGCAAAAACAAACAAGAGATCTCCATGATAATTACAGACTGCACCTTCTCGGGGTCCCTAATTTCCTCTACATGTGCCATCAATATTCAGCTTCGGCAAGCCAAAAGCGGGTTCAACCAACGCAACGAACCAAAGAACTCACTCTCGTGCAATCTCAGAGGGCAAAGCGTAGCGAAAGAACAAACTAAGCAAAAAAGAAATGTTACGGTCATCCTTTTGAGAGAAGGACTCCCTCCACTCTGCAACCGGTATCGCGTAGAATGACCGTTGAATCCATAGTGATGACCCCTCAATTCACTTTCTTTCTTTTTTTCTCCTCTAAAACCACTCAGAGCGCTATGTCCTGAAAGTATGCCTACCATTTTGAATAAAATTAGGAGAGGCGGACCCACGACAATGCCCAATGCTATAAACAAATCTAACCATCTTTATTCTCTAGCCAAAGAAAGGTCCATATCCTAAACTCACTCCGCTCGCCTTCTTTTCCCAGGCTCGTATCCTGTGCATTTATTTTCTAACTTATAATATAAAGAGTTTGAAGCTCATCGAGAATGAGGCCCATCCCCGACCGAAAAGTCAGAGGTTTCCAAATTTAGGGCTTCAATTCAAGGTTTATCCTCTGTCCTTCCTCCCGCTCTGGTTAGCACGGTAAAGCTAGTTTAAGTCTTTCCGATCTCTTCCCTTCCGTGTCCTTCCGGTCTCTTTTCTTCTTTCTGTTCGGTTCGGTAAAGCTTGTTGAAATCTATCCGCTTGTTGAAAGTTCGGTAAAGCTTGTTGAAATCTACCCAACTCACCGCTTTTCTATAAGCCGACTTTGCAGATCAGATCTCTTTCCTGTAGCAGTAGCAGGTTTGAGACCGGGTGAAGGGAATAGAATTCCTTGTCTGGTTTCCTCGCGTGCCAACCCCGAATTCAAGAATGCCCGTCGTACTTCCTTTGACTACTCCTGAGATACGGTAGAAAAATGGGGTTATGGTGGAGAGTGGGGAGTGAAAACACCAATGCTGCAGAGAACGACCGCATTACAACATTAATTAAGACAAACGACCGAGAAAGAAAGGTTTTCCAAGTGGTTCATCTTAGTGTGCTAGCCGCTGCTTCATTTCGTATCGTATAGCGATAACGCTTTCTCTTTCTTAGCGCTCCACCCTGCGTAGAACTTTGGTTGTGCTTTGGTTGGCTTTCTCTTATAGTCTATTTTCTCTGACTTGACTCAGCTTGACCTACTTGACTCAGCGGTTAGAGTATTGCTTTCATACGGCGAGTGTCATTGGTTCAAATCCAATAGTAGGTAAAACAAACCGGTCGAAACCCCCGCTTTTGCCAGCATGAAAGCAAGCACAGACTGGCATCAAGGAGTCAACTGAATGACCAAAGCATCGGTTGCTTCCACGTGTTTTGTTGCCTTCTTCGATTGACAGACAAGGTCTTCTTCTCTTCAGAAGTTCATCATCATCAAATGCCTCTGAATCATCATCAGGGATATCCAGTGGAGCCACGGGAACCCCATTTCCCTGCCTGTTCAAGGCACCTTTGTATGAAACTTCTGTGTTGCTATTGGCCTTTCCCTTTTCAACCCCAAACTATGGTACGTGCCGTACCTACTAATCTGTCTACATGGTTCATTCGCCGGCTTCCCCACTACTAATGACGAACCCTCGGTATTTCCATAAAGACTCCCAGCCTTTGACCATTCGGTTTGAGCCGAACATTCTTTTGAAAATGCTAACGAAGAAAAATGAGGCCTCCTCAGGGAACTAGCAGAAAGGCTCTCAAAAGCAGATGCGTACCAAGCCAAGGGCTAGGGCTTTATCCGAAGGGGTAGAAGGGAGGGCTTCCACAGAGTCTGACGGAGGAAAAAGAGAAGTAGTAAGCTCGGCAGAGCGAAGGAAAAGCCTTCAGAGAGCGGGGGTAGGCCGGAAGAAAGAAGTCGGGAAGCGACATTACGTTGAAGGATCTAGAAGGTAGTTGAAGACACATTCCTTATTCTCTCTTTCTTTGAATTACTCGATCTTATTGACTATTCAAATCACTCTTTTCTTTATCCGTTCGAGAAAGCTCATTCGGGATGCTTTGATCCTTCTTTCATTCTTTAGAGGGGAGTCAGTCGTCATGGAAAAAGCATAACATATTTCAATTCGTGGACCCGGAAAGGGGGTCAACGTGCATATCATATACGATGGAATGAGATCTCATTCTAACCCCCACCTGGCTGCTCAATACCAAACATTAGAGGTGAGGAAGATTGATCAAACTTCCCAAGGGGATAGGAACGTACTGAATCAACGGGCATGCAGACACTTGAGGACTTTAGCGAGCGAGCAATCTCCAATTCCCGCTAATCACTCTACTCCTGCGAACCATTGATGAGCCAGCCGAGCTTGTTTGTTTAGTTTGGTTTTGTCTTTCTCTAAGTAATGCCCTAAGGTTTGATATCCGGGGTCAAAAAATGAGCTAAGCGCGAAGAACCGTACCAAGGTGAGTACAGGGATGTGGTGAAGCATACCGAGAGAAAAAGCACTGAAATGAACCATATCGAGCACATGTCTCACTCTACAAGTTTAATTCGATGAGCTCCTATCGGACCTGTGAAAGTCTCGTTTTTTACTAAATTAAGAAAAATGGGCTTTGTTGTGCTTGCACATGTACTCAGGCACCGGGTAGGTATGCAATCACATCTCGGTCTCTCCTCTTTCTTGTTAGTCCTTGGCTCGGGCTGGCCCTTTCGAATTAGCTTGTCTTCCTAGTTGCCTTTCTATCGTACATAGAAGAATGATTGGCAAAGCACTCGACCAAAGCCCTTAGCTTCTAACTTCATTCATTCGAAAGGTCGATCATAGCTGGAATTTAGGAGCAAATCCTGAAGAAGGCGAGAGCTAGCTTAGAGGCCCGCCCCCTCCTAAAGCCATGAGAGTTGGTCAGAAAAATATTTTTGGTATCGAAAAACAAATAATTATTAAATTTTAGAAAAATATTTTATATATTTTAAGCATAATTTTAAGATTTTCTGTGTTGTTTCTTAGTAATTTTGGAATTAAATGAAATTATAGTCACCTTGCTGATTGGTTTTCTTGTGATAGATAAGTTTTCTTCTTTTACAACCTTAGTATACTTTTATATGCTTTTACGACCTTGGTATACTTTTACACCCTTGCTGATTGGTCTTTTCCATTCAAAATTTTTTTTTGTCGAATTGATTGAAAAAAGATATCCTGATGGTGGTATCAGTCAGTATAGTATTGGTATTGGTCGGTATCGGATCGGGATATGCCAAATCATATTGGTATCGGCCGTATCGTATTAGTATCGGCTGAACTGCAAACTATGGTTTAAATACAAAATTAATACCAAAATTTAATGTCTAATTTGTTTTAGATTTAATTTAATGTCTAATTTTTTTTAGATTTAATGTGCTATACTTGTGTATTTCGATGAAAGAGATGCGTCGGTATCCTCGAAATCACAATTCGAGTTCCTATGCACAAGCTTTGGCCGTTCTAGTCTAAATCAACTTTGTCGGTATCTATTAGGTTTGTTGGTTTCTATCATTTTTTATAACTAACAAACAATATCTTTTTTTTTTGAAATTTTGTGGACAACAAGTCCACCATATGTTAAGTCTATGAAAAAAAGGAAATTATAGTTTTATAATTAGGATTTTTGATTTATAAATGACACATTCAAAACTGTCTTAGTTGGTACCAATGGTGTTAGAAAAATCATAATAAATAATTAACAATTCCTAAAATCACGAAACTTAGGAATTAAGTTCTAGACACACAAGGTAGGTTCTGGCAAAAATTCACAGAGAAACTAGGCCAGGGTTTCTAATTATGGTATATACAAGTTGGGCATAATTAAAACAGAATTCCAGTAATTAAATTGGTCAGATTTCGACTTTAGAAAATAACAAATCAATGAATTAATTCTTGAAATTCTTATGTGCCTAGTATATTTAGGGTTCACAACGGTTAATGTTTTTTTTTTTTTAGAAATGATCTATTTACTACCTAAAACAGAAAATTTGCTCTAAAGAAAATAATTTTCAAATAATTACCAAAAACGAAAACTTTTTTGGGAAATTTACAACAATGAAACATTTCACCAACCTACATGGCGAAATTTTGAAAAATCTTTTTTTTTGGATTATTTACACTAACTATCCCTATATATTTTTTGTTTATAACACGAGGTACCCCTGCTTTTTAAAAAGTTACACTGACCACCCCTACTTTTTTGATTTATTACACGGGGTACCTTTATTTTAAAATAAAAGTAAAAAATTATAACACTAACTACCTTAATTTTAATTTCTTTTCTAAAGGGAGGGGTGGTCAGTGTAATTTGTTCAAAAGCAGGGGTACTCAGTGTTACAAACCGAAAACATAAGGGTAGTTAGTGTAAATAACACTTTTTTTTTACATTTTTGTCAACTAGGTTGGTAAAAATTTGGCTTTGCTCAAAAATGTGGTTTTTTTGGGTTTTCTGTTGGTTTTTTTGTTTGTTTTGTTAGGGTTTTGTTTTGTGTTGTTTTTTTTGGATAGTTGGGATTGGTTTTTTTGGATAGTTTGGGGAAAGAGTGGTTTGGTTTAGTTCTTTTTACAAAAAAAATGTTGTAGCAATAATTTTTTAAATAAATTAGAAAAAATAAAATTTAACATCCAAAAGAAAATATGCTATCATTGAACATCCAAAAATTTAAAAATTTTCTGCCATAAGAAAATGTCGTCTACCGTAGAGAAGACTTCGAGTGGCCATAACTATTTGTTCGAAAATCGTTTTTCGTCAAACAATAGGACGATTTGTATGCTTTCGATGAGAGTAACAGAATCCGTATAGAAATGATTTTCATCCGAGGCAAAACGCACGGGTCATATGCAAAAAAGTATAAAACTTAAAATTTTAAAGTACCATAACTTTTGAATGAAAGATCGAAACGAGGTTCAGCTTGTGTCAAAACGATCGTATCGAAAACTACTATGGGATAAACTGTCTCACTGTTTGACGGACATCTCGAAATTTCAGAATCGCAAAAAAACGATGTTTCGACCTCCGAATTTTACTTTGATAAATTTTATTTTTGGTTTTTTTCCGGTATTTCGATGGTAACGAGTAAAAATTGGTGTCTTCGAACCCTAAAACACTATCATATAATATATCAGTGTAAAGATGATTAAAATGGGACAAGAATATTTTTCTTGTTTTTTTAACGACAAAGTTATCTATTTATAAATAAATTACTAATCGTAATAAGATCGATTTCACTTTCGATTACGGTAGAAACTTTAAAGGACCATAACTTCTTCTTTTTTCGTTGGCATTGTTAAACTGAATAACTTATAAACCAAACAAAAAAGAACTAATAGTTTGGTTTAGTTAATTTTTCCAAACTTTTTTTAAAGGATTAGTTCTTTCTAAATAAGGATTGGTTTGGAAAATCTAATTATTTAAAAAAGAACTAATTCTTACGATAGAGAATTTTTAAATTACATTTTTTTTAATTTATTTAAAAAATTATTGCTATAACAAATTTTTGTAAAAAGAACTAAACCAAAATAAAAGTAAACCAAACCACTCTTTCCCCCAACTATCCAAAAAAACCAATCCCATTTATCCAAAAAAACCAAGACAAAAAATAAACTAACAAAACTAACCCAAAATAAAACCAAAAAAAAAAACAGCAAAAACCACCAATATCATCTTTTCGCCAACTCGGTTGGCGAAATTTGAACAAAGACAAATTTTTGCCAACCTAGTTGGCTAAAATGTCAAAGAAAATATTTTTCATAATTTTGCCATCTAGGTTGGCGAAATGTTTTCTTGCTGTAAATTTTCCAAAAAGTTTTTGTTTTTGATAATTATTTTCTTTAGAGCAATTTTTTTGAACCTAAAATCTTCCAAAAACAATATAAAATAATATACAAATAATAGATTAAGGAGAGGGAACTTACCAAAAAAAAATTGGGATTGAAAAAGTTTCTGGGCATGTGAGAAATCCTCTTTTGAAGTCTGCTTAGGGTTGCTGGAATTTGCAAGGAATTACCTCTCTAAATATCCTCAAAAGAAAACCCTAAAATCTTATTTCTGTATGTAGGAAAACCCCTAAAAATAAGCGACGAAGATTGTGTTGAGTGCCAACGCCTGGTTGGTTGTATTTATTAAATTGAAATTTCAGTTTTTCTACTTAAATTAATTACAAAAATTAAATTTTAAATAGTTTTTCACTTGATTTAATTTCTAATTTTTTTAAATAAATTTAGTTTTTTTTTTTGAAATTTCTAGAAATTACTTTAGGTCATTAAAAACCTAAAATTAAAGTTTGGGGCCATTCTTGTCACGCTCTGATTCCGCAGAATCGATAATCGTCCCCCGGACGTGTTGCCGTGCGAGAGTAAGGCGCGCCCTAACAAGGCCTAGCATAGTGATATATTTAGAGGGTCAGTACTTTGAAAAGTACCAGTGAGGGTGAGCTAAGCCGACTCACCAAAATCGACATAGTATTCATGTGAAGCAATACAAATTATTATTGTGGTCTTTCTATTTTCCTTTAGTTCAAGTTACAGCATGCAATAGATTTGAAATGACGGAAATAAATATGCCACCGTTCGGTGACTTTTACCTGCCCGTCTGGACCACCTGCACAAAACTTACCATATCCTTCCCTGTCACGAAGATATAGTTAGCTTGCACAGTTAAAATATACATAAGGTTTACTGTCATTACAACCTATCGTGGACTATAGTCTGGGTAGACGACGCTCCTTTCGGCGCGGGTAGCAAATCCCGCCACAAGTCCCCGACTCACCCGTGCTAGTCTGCTAATACAATTATACTTTTGTGCCGCCCGGGACGAATCGGTCCCAGTGCCCCGACGAACGTTCGCAGGAACTAAACATTGTACACAAGTTGTTCCTGGCCATACTACGTCTTGAAACTAAGTTAACATATGAAACATTTCAAAACATCAGAATAAACATAATTACTTTAGCAGAGTGCGATGTTATAGTCTATCTTCTCAAGTGACCACATTGCAAATTATGTACTACTCATTGCATAGTTATAGATGAATAAGTTTTAGCTACAACTGAAACATAACATAGATACATGTATAGCGGACAAGCACGCAATAATATAATCGTTCAGTGATTTTGTGTGACAATCAAGTATTCCAAGTTTACTTATTATCTTGACTCAGTTATTATTATTATGGTATCGTTGATCAGAACGCACAAACGAGTCAGATTATTAGGAGTGGAGACTTGGAATAAGGAGCTAATCGAAAGTAAGGCCACTCACTTGTTGGTGAATCGTGGAAGAGAAATGGGAGATCTTCAAGACTCCGCTTGCGCGTCGCCTATACGATCACCTGCACGTATCAACAAATGATCAATATCTCCCGTTTCGGTCTCTCAGAGTTAGATACGAAATGCGAAGTTTAAATAACGAAGACAATAAAATCCATCGAAACCGTTTAAGAAAATGCAAGTCACGAAACCAACAAGAGAGCAACCAAGCGGCATTGAAAACTAGCAAAGAAACCAGCGCAACGGAAGGACCCATCGTGACTCTGCCGCCGAGTCCTTCCTTGAGGCACTATCGTTGAATGTGGGACTTGATTCCGAAGAAACAAATCCATAACGAGAAAATGATCTTGATTCAATCTGTCCCGATCGAACGATACCAAGTATTTCTTAGCCACGTTTTCCGAAAAGGGGGAACGGGGCACTACATCTTAACCAACTAATAAAAAGTTTCGTCCTCGAAACTTAGGAATGAAATCTACCCCTAAGAAAACGATGAGAGAAACTTTTCCTTCATGTCCGATTCGAGTTCCCAAGTCGACTCGACCCGTGGTTCCTCCAGAGTACACGCACCAGCGGGACAACGATTTTGGAGCTGCTTATCCTTTCGATCGATGATCTGCACAGGTTCTTCTACACAGGACAAGTCTGCTTGTAAACCCAACTGACCAAAATCTACTACGTGACTCGAATCATGCATGTACTTCCGCAGCTGTGACGTGAAAGATATCATGCACTTCTGATAAGCTCGGTGGTAGGGCAATTTGATATGCAACTGAGACGACTCGTCTGAGAATCTCGAACGGACCAACAAATTCGTGGACTTAGCTTCCCCTTTACTCCAAATCTCGTGACTCCTCGCATTGGCGTGACTTTGAGAAACACGTGATCACCAATTGTAAATTCAAGGGTTCGTCTGTGGAGGTCCGCATAACTCTTCTGTCTGCTTTGCGCCACCTTTAATCGCTCTCGGATCAGCCTAACCTTCTGAACGGTCTGCTCTACTAGTTTAAGGCTGAGAATCTGTCGCTCACCAACGTTATCCCAACATATAGGCGATCTGCACTTCTGTCCATATAAAACCTCGTACGTATCAGATGCTGGACTGGTAACTATTGTTGTATGCAAATTCTGCCTACGGTAGATGGACGTCCCAACTTGACTTCGAGTCGATTGCACAGATGCGTAGCATGTCTTCCACGATCTGGTTCACCCGTTCCGTTTGGCCGTCGGTCTGAGGATGGTATGCTGAACTGAACTTCAACTTGGTTTCACTGCTGACTGAAGGCTTTCCCAAAAACGTGATAAGAATCGTTCGTCCCGATCTGAAACGATAGACACTGGCACGTTGTGTAGTCAAACTATCTCATCAAGGTATATCTGAGCCAGACGATCGATGCTCTAAATAACTTTGATGGCAATGAAGTGCGCTGACTTGGTTAATCGGTCGACGATGACCCAAACGGCGTCATTTTTCCTTTGCATCTTCGGCAAGCCAACGGAAAAGTCCACCGTAATATGGTTCCATTTCCACTCCGGGCTAGCAAGGTTTTGCATCTCTCCACCTGGCCTCTGTTGCTCGGCTTTAACTCTGGCAAGACAAGCATTGTGACGCGAAGAGCGCCACATCTTTCTTCATGCCGTGCCACTAGAAGATCGTGCGAAGGTCTTGATACATCTTTGTGATGTGATACACAGGACGCATAGTGAGCTTCCGTGAGGATCTCCTTTCTGAGTTCTGCATTTTGGGCACGCACAGTCTTCCTCTTACTCGCAACGTTCCGCTTTCATCCACTGTAAAGATGGTCGTTCGTCTGCGCGGACTTGGCCTTTTCTAACAGGCTCAGTTCAAAAAGTAACTGAGCTAGTAATCCCCCAATTGGTCCGTCTCGATATCGAATCACAACTAAATGTCCATAGTCTCCAATTCTTTTTGTAGCCTACGGTTGACGGATATAGATCCCGCAAATACTCGACTCAGTATCACGCCAGAGATCCAGAATACTGGAGAGCGGGGAATGACTCAGTCAACCACACCTTGCGGAATACCGAAGCAACCCGCAATGTGTTAAGGTTGTCTAGAGACAAGGGGGTGCGTACTACAATCAAGTCTCCTAGTGTCAAGAACTTCTATGTCTCAATCATTCAAACATGTAGCAATAATATAGAACATTTTAGAATAAGCAGTAAGACGTCCCAAACGTCATATCAGACTGTTCTTTAGAGATCTGGTGGTATAGAATAATGTGCCAGATGCAAGATCAAAGTATACATGACAGTGAGTCAGTTACAGTCTGAATATATATATAGTCATGTAGGGAACTAGTATCTAGATTTGCCGGCTAACATGTGCCGGTTGGCTAAACGTCCAAAGGAATATAGTTTATAAAAGACGAGCAGTGAATAAAGGAACCCACTCGTGTCCCTCAGCAGCTATCCTTCTGGTGCGTGCCATCAGTGGGGGTGAGATAAGCTTGATCCTCAGGTGCAGGCTCTAAACCTGGCAATGCAAAACCAGTGGGGTTAGACCCCAAATAGTAAGTACCACAAGGAAACATGAATAAATAATAACAAATAAATAAATGCTGCAGGAAACGGATAAGGAAGCTGCATGAATCCCTCGAGATCAGATCTACAATCCTTAAACCAAACAAGGACCGGGATTTCAGATCCTCACCCGAGTTGAACTACACTCCTTACCCTATCGAACACATAAGAATAAAGTTAGAAAGCAAACATCAAGCATAATCAGGGCCACATCTATAGGGCTCTCAATATAACAAGTCCAAGCTGGATGCCGTACATTATGGCCAAGAACCTCATGCAAGTATCAATAAGGTAATAGTCCTTAACATCACTCGATAATATGCCCAAGGCAATAAGAAATCACTAAACAGGCAAGTGGCGTACAATCGTCAGGGAAACTAGCATTGGCATACTTTGCAAAAGTACACGGGCTAGGCAAAACAGGGTTGGCGCATTACAACCAACAAATAGGCAGTGGCGCACTCTCACAAAAGTGCGCACTCTACAAGAGAAAAAATGTAGGCGCATAAAGCTAAGCAGACAGGCTTGGCGCATTTCTCCAAAAGTGCGCAAGCCACAAGGGTCTATGTACTCAAGGCCAAACAAAACAATGGTGGCGCACAAGGCCAATAAACAAACAACTCGGCGCACTCTCACAAAAGTGTGCAAGCAAGACACTCGGCGTATTTTGTTGAAGTATGCCAGCAATAGGGAGTGGCACATTCAACAAAGTGCGCGAGCTAAAAGACGACAAGAACTAAAAGATAAAATACAAGTTCTAAGGCTGGCTTGGCTCATTTATCCAAAAGTGCGCAAGCCACAAGGGTCTATGTACTCAAGGCCAAACAAAACAATGGTGGCGCACAAGGCCAATAAATAAACAACTCGGCGCACTCTCACAAAAGTGTGCAAGCAAGACACTCGGCGCATTTTGTTGAAGTATGCCAGCAATAGGGAGTGGCACATTCAACAAAGTGCGCGAGCTAAAAGACGACAAGAACTAAAAGATAAAATACAAGTTCTAAGGCTGGCTAGACAGTCGATGACACGACAGTCGAGGACTCGAAAATCAAGGCACGCCAAAGTCAGAGCTCGCTTATCGAGGCTGAACTGAACAAGAGTGCGCCAAGAGATAACAAGTGCGCCGGGTTATTAATCCATCAAAAGTACGCCAAGGGTTATATGAATAAGAGCGGCGCACTTTTGATAGTTAATGCACAATGTGTCAATTGTGCGTCGGTCTGTTGATTTGGTTAAAAGTGCGCCAATCAATAGGAAGTTGGTCCAAAGTGCGCTGAAAGGTAGACTGTCACACTTTTGCTTGGTTCATTCGTTAGTACATCAATTGTGCGCCAATGGCTGAAGTCTTCCAAAAGTGCGCCATGAAGGTTTTTTCCAAGAATTTATCTCCTTGACATACGTTTGCAAGGAATTGGCTGTACTCTTAAAGTACGCACTAGTTATGGAATGTGGGTCAGACTCAAGATGCGCCCATTGACTGTAGGTCACACTCAACATGCGCTCATAATGCAAATCCTCATGTGTACTTTTTGTCACTGTTCTTTTCCATCCGACCCACCATTGATGCACTCAGAGCTCAAGCTCGAGATTATGACAATGCTCCAAATCACAAATGCCAAGAAGCAAAGCTACATAATATAGGATGTTCATCACTATGAGCCAAGTAATTTTTTTAAAATACTAAGTTTTGGAAGATTATTTCCTCAAAATATCAAGAAGATCCATAAATCGAGAACTCAGATCTACAAGATCCTAACCATGGAAATCTAAAACAGCAAGCACTAAAGATCAAGAGGAACTCAGTCCCAAAAATATAAGATAATAAAATCAAAGAACTAATGGAGAAATAAATCCATGCATGATCCATATTTCTTCATTCCAAGCAAGATGTACTTGCCTGTAAAGAAAAGATGGAAAGAGAACAAGAACACAATAATGGAAGAGAGAGGGAAGACAAGAATATATATAGCAAATGTTGGATTGTGAACCGTTGGATCCCACCTAAAATATCCAAGCTACACAATCACAATCCCAAACGAATCAACAAAACAAGGAAGTACGCCGGTGAATAACCAACCGTGCACAAGGGGAATGCGCTCAAAGTGCGCGATCTAAACAAAATGCACAAAAGTGCGCCAAGAAGCAAACGTACTAGGAGTGCGCCAAAATGAGAAACTCAAGCAAATGTGCACAAGCAAAAGTGCACCAGGATGGCCAATCAAGAGAAGGAAAATGCGTAAAAATATACGACATGGTCAAAGCTAAGGCAAAAAATACGTACAAAAAATGTATGACGGAGAAGGGGTCTGACACTGCGTCCGCTACAATATTTTCTTTGCCTGGGGTGTAGTTGATCGTTAAGTCGTAGTCTTTAATCAGTTATAGCCAACGCCTTTGCCGTAGGTTTAGGTTCGTTTGAGTGAATAGATACTTGAGGCTCTGGTGGTCAGTAAAAATTTGGCAAGATATGTCAAGATATAGTGCCGCCATAATTTTAACACGAACACAATCGCTGCAAGTTCTAAGTCATATGTAGGGTAGTTGTGCTCATGTGGCTTTAATTGTCTCGAAGCAAAGGCTATCACTTTATTTTGTTGCATGAGCACAACTCCTAAGTCCTGGCCTGATGCGTCGCTAAAGATTTGGAATACCATATTCTCGTCCGGCAGTGCAAGTATCGGAACAGAGAAGAGGCACAGCTTTAACTCCTGAAACGAAGCTTCGTAGTCGGCATACCACTCAAATGTGATTCCTTTCTGAGTGAGGCGAGTCAAGGGTGAAGCAATTTTAGTAAGTCTTTAACGAACCGTCTGTAGTAGCCCGTTAACCCGAGGAAGCTTCGAATTTCACTGAATGATACAGGTTGCTTCCACTCGACGTTGGCTTCAACATTTTTCGATCGACTGAAATGCCTTCCGCAAAAATAATGTCCGAGGAAAGATACACTGCTTAGCCAAAACTCGCACTTGCTCAGTTTCGTGTATAGCTTGTTGTCTAGAAGAGTCTGAAGCACGGTCCGCAAGTGCTCCTCATGTTCCTCCCTGTTCTTCGAATACACCACTATATCATAAATGAACACTACTGCAAGCTTGTCAAGGTACGACCAGAACACTCGATTCATCAAATCTATGAAGGCATCAGGGGCATTGATCAGTCCAAGCGGTATAACTAAGAATTCGTAGTGGCCATAGCGGAGTGCGGAAGGCTGATTTCGATACGTCGTCTGGCTTGATCTTCAGATGGTGGTAGTCCGAACGAAGATTGATTTTAGAGAATACCGATGCACCTTGCAGTTGATCGAAGAGGTCGTCGATTCTAGGAAGGGGATACTTGTTTTGAATGGTGGATTTATTCAACTCTTGATAGTCAATGTAGAGTCAAATCGAACCATCTTTTTTCTTCACGAACAGCACTGGCACGTCACACGGAGATACACTCGGACGGATGTACCCACGATCGAGCAGTTCTTGGAGTTGGACCTTCAGCTCCTTCAGTTCAGCATGGGCCATTCGATACGGAGTTTTGGAAATCGGCCGAGTATCTGGAAATGTATCTATAGTGAACTTTATCTCTCGGTTGGACGGTATGTCGAACAACTCTTCTGGAAACACATCAGAAAATTTTGCCAAAAAGGAAGTAGACTCTACGTTTGCACAATCTTGCTTAGTATCTCGAACTGACGTCAAGTACCCTTCACGGCCGGAATGTATCATCCGCCGAGCAGACATTGCAGAAATCACCATGCAGGCATTCAACGCTCTCGACGCTGGACTGCAAGCGTAGCAAAATTCGGTCTCGCTAGGTAGACGAAACGATTTTCTTTTCCGCACAATCAATGGTGGCCGAGAAAGTGCCGAGCCAATCTATCCCCAAAATGATGTCGTAGTTCCTGATGTCTAGAACTATCGTATCGAGTGAATTTCCTTCCTTCGATGCAAATGCAGCCGTCGCGACAAACTGAGTTAGGAGGCAAGTCCATGTCCGACGGGGTATTGACGCTAAGCTTTAGGCCTAACAGTGTCTGAGGGAATTCGTGTTCCTTGGCGAAGTTTCACCGATACAAAACTATGCGTGGCACCAGAATCAAATAGTACTCGTGCAGGAACATTATTGAAAAGCAATATACTTGTCATTACGGTGTCCGAGGCGAACGCCTCGTCCCGCGTCATTGCATATACCCGGCCCACGACATTTGATCGACGCTCTTGTTGTGGCGCATGTCGATTTGCTTGGGGCGCTTGAGCTGGATTCAGCTGCTGTGGACGGCGCGCAGTGAGATGGTTGGGGCGGACGGGACATTCGAAATGACGGAGACCACTCTGACCACATCTGAAGCATTCCCCTCTTTGAGCACGACAATCGCTAAACAAATGCCCTGTTTGGTTGCAGTAGGTACAATATCGCCCTTAACCACGTCCCGGATTGTGGCCCTGAAAATCGCCATTGTTTGGACACTTTTGATCGTTGTGTTCTCCGGTATTACTAGGGCGCTTGTGATGAGGATGTCGCACAGCGCCGACAGTAGTTGGAGGATACTGCGGCTCTAGGACGTGTAACGCCCCGCTCCGCGTCGGCGTTATGTATCAAGGTGAGTGGGCAGAACTTCGTTCTCTGATTCTTGCACGTCTTAATAATAACCTGAGTTTTTGCTTGCAATGTTTTCTTAAGAGAATGATAGAACCTGCCTTGCATGTTAATGAACGAACTCACCTAGCTTGTCTTTGAATCAATGTCTGCTTAACGAGAATCTTGAATCGCTTGCTTAGAATGCATGAACATGTTCACTATCATCTATGCTTCGAGAGAACCATACTGTGCCTGAACGTGTTCAAGTGATAAGTCGGATTGCCCCGCAACAACGATTGTATTCTGATGGTTCGTCTCGTCTGCATACTAGAGTTTATTTGATAGTGTTCCATGCATTCGCATGCGGTCGGACAATGGCTTTTAGTGGAGAGCTGAACTGCATGCGTCATAGCCACCATGGGTCACAGCTGCCATTAGCATCAGAGAATGAGTCATTGGTATGCTGTTCCACCAGCTGCCGATCCTGAGATACTCGGGGACCGCCCTGTATATTGCTAAGTCATTGTGTTGGCTTGGATAGTGACTGCCCCTAAGATTGTGCATTGTGTGTCTAGCTTTGCATTTGACCCTGGAGTCGCACGAGACACGCTGCGCACACCCTGAAACATGAACGGTTTGCTTGCTTGCATATTCAATATGAAACTTTGTTTCCAAACATGTTTTCAAACAATGTAATATGACTCTGCTAGCGAACTGCATGAAACGAACCTAGGTAAAACTAGAAAGATCACTAGTAATGTAATGTTTTATAACATGATTACTTAGTGTTGGTTTGAGTGAATGCATGTTTCTGTTCAGTTGTTTTATCTCACCAGTACTTGTATAAAGTGCTGACCCACCAACAGTTTACTTGCTTGCAGGTACTGGATCGTCCGAGGGAGCGATAGGTGTGCCACAGTCCCGAAGACCCGGAATCCTGGTTTCGATTGTTGCCCCGAGAATGCTATCGTATAAGGGGGCATAATGTATGGAACGAACATGTGCCTTTGCTAAAGGAAATCCAAGTTGCCTCGATTATCCCGAACACTCAGTTGGCTAAATGCATTGCATTGCAACAAGTCCCTTTCCGCTGCTTACTCGATTGATGCGATGATAGCCAACTATCAACTTAAACGATTGGCCTTGCACGGGCATAACCCCAGGCCCGTGCGGCATCACGTCCCCCGAAAGCTCGAACGGGCCATTCGCTTAGCTCCCTTCCTCCCTCGCACCCGCGGGACGGGCGCGGTGATTCGCGTCCGGCGCGTCGAGGCACGGTGATTCGTGCCCGGTTCGTTAATCCCGGCCGTACGGGGCGGGGCAGGGCGGAGCGGCGGCCCGGGCGGGAGATTGGGGCGTGACAGGACGAGGGTGTGATTAAGGACTTCCCGTATCGTTTCGTACTGAGGAGCGACTACGTGCGTGTGAATTGCATGACATAGGCCGCCTTCAAATCTTCTCGCTCGACTCGCCGCATTGGGTAGATAGGAGCTATTAAACTTGGCGAGCCGATTGAATTCTACGGCATACTGCTCCACAGTCATGCTTCCTTGTTGCAGACGCACGAACTCGTTCTTCTTTTGACGACGAACGAGTGGGGGTATAAACTTCTCCTCGAACGCGCTACGGAAGGTAGCCCATGAGATCGTCTCGCCTTCACCGTCTGCGGAGAGATCTTTGATGTACATCCCACCAATCATGCGCGTTCAGACGAAGTTAGAGTTGGGCACAGGCGACTCGCTTGATCTCGAGTACTTTTAACAGTTTAAAGTGATCTTCAATCTCGGCTATCCAATCTAGAGCTACGACTGGGTTCTCGGTCCCGCGGAACGGCGTGTTGTAGAACTTTTTGAAGTCGGCAAAGTCGAAGGTAGTCACTTCCTTCTCCTTTGCAGTTCATGGGGTCTCAACTTCTGTTGCCGATTGCTCCACCTGCGCCGCAGTCGTCGCAGAATGGTTGGAGGCTATGGTCTGAACAATCTGTTGCAGGGCATCTACCTGCTTCTGCTGGACCGTGAATCGGGCTTCTAGATTCTTCTCGAATTTTTCCTGTCAGACCTTGTCCCTTTGCTGCTGTGCCTCAAACATGCACATAATCCGCTCACTTGGGTCGATGGGGGGCGCAGGTTGTTGGCTCTCGGAGCTGGCCGAAGTGCCAGAACTACTCGCTTCCACTTGTGCTACTACTTGCGCTTGTGATGTTTCCTGTGCTTGAGTCTTTCCTTCAAAAACAAAGAAACTTAAGTCTCATAGAGTATTACAGACTTACTGTATGGAACACATCTCATTTTGGCCAAACGATTTCAAGAGTTCAACTAGGAGGGACGGTCGTTTCAAGAAAACTTTTCTGACATGAGGCCAAAGGATCTGAAGCCGTGCTCTGATACCAATATGTCATTTTTTGATTCTGCAGAATCGATAATTGTCCCCCCGATGTGATGCCGTGCGAGAGTAAGGTGCGTCCGCACAAGGCCTAACATAATGATATATATAGATACACAACGGCAGAGTGCGGAAGTTAAAGAACACACATTGAAAAAAGAAAAAGTTCTCTTTATTGATAATATACATCTGTTACAAACTCTTGACTCAAAAGTAAAGAGGTGCCACACGGACTTACAACATAGAAGCAAAATGAGATAGCCGTTCCATACATTACATCCTATACTAGAACTTTAAAAGATAATTGACCTACGGGCGAAGCTATCGCCTTGCCTCGGAGCTGCATAAAGTGTGCACGAGCTCCGGGAGATTTGTACAGGCTTCAAAAGGTACGAACAAAGTGCGTCAAAGTTGGTGGACTGGTTGGGAGAAAACTTCAGCTCCTTTTCGCGTCGCCTTGGCTCGGGGAACCTGCTGCAACGAGAGTCAGTACTTCGAAAAGTACTGGTGAGGGCGAGCTAACCCAACTCACCAAAATTGACACAATATTCATGTAAAGCAATACAAATTATTTTTGTGGTCTTTCTATCTTGTCTTAGTTCAAGTTACAACATGCAATAGATATGAAATGACGGAAATAAATATGTCACCGTTCGGTGACTTTTACATGTCCGTTTGGACCACCTGTACAAAACTTACCATGTCCTTCCATGTCATGAAGACAGTTAGCTTGCACAGTTTAAATATACATAAGGTTTACTGTCATTACAAGCCATCGTGGACTATAGTCTGGGTAGACGGCTCTCCTTGCGGCACAGGTAGCAAATCCCGCCACAAGTCCCCAACTCACCCGTGCTAGTCTGCTAGCACAACTATACCTTTGTTCCGTCCGGGACGAATCAGTCCCAATGCCCTGACGAACGTTCGCAGGAACTAAAACTTGTGCACAAGTTGTTCGTGGCCATACTACGTCTCGAAACTAAGTTAACATATAAAACATTTCAAGACAGCATAATGAACATAACTACTTTAGCACAGTGCGATCACATAGTCTATCTGCTCATGTGATCACATTGCAAATTATGTTCTACTCATTGCACAGTTATAGATGGATATGTTTTAGCTACAACTGAAACATAACATAGATACATGCATAGCGGGCAAGCACGCGACAATATGATCGTTCAATGATTTTGTGTGACAAGCAAGTATTCCAAGTTTACTTATTATCTTGACTCATTATTATTATGGTATCATTGATCGGACAAACGAGTCAGATTATTAGGAGTGGAGATTTGGAAGAAGAGAGCTAATCGAAAGTAAGGCCACCCACTAGTTGGTGAATCTGGGAAGAGAAATTGGAGATTTTCAAGACTCCACTCGCACGTCACCTAAACGATCACGTGCACGCATCAACAGATGATCAATATCTCCTATCTCCCAGAGTTCGATACGAAATACGAAGTTCAAAGAACGAAGACAATGAAATCCATCGAAACCGTTCAAGAAAACGCAAGTTACAAAACCAACAAGAAAGCAACCAAGCGACATCGAAAACGGGCAAAAAAACCAGTGCAATAGAAAAGCCCCTCGCGACTCTGCTTCCGAGTCCTTCCCTGAGGCACGATCCGCTAAATTTGGGACTTGATTCTGAAGAAATCAATTCATAACGAGGAAATGATATTGATTCAATCTGTTCCGATCGAACGATACCAAGTATTTCTTATCCGCGCTCCCCGAAAAGGGGGAACGTGGCACTACAATTCTATGGTAAGGGTTGGCTATAATAATTTCTTTAGTATCACTAGTAATTCATTTCTCGAGTTTTTAATTAGTAATTAGTTTATAAATTTTTTCAAAAATTCTTAATTTTTTTATAATTTTCAAAATAAGTTATATGACCTATTTGGGGTTTTGGTACATTTTTTATGCCACATGTCACTTGTTGGTCAGTTACAACTCTATCGACACCTGGATTCGCTTAGGTCAAAATTATCTAAATAGATTCTAATTTTTAATTAAATTTAACAATTCCTAAAATGATATAAATAGTTTTTCTAACATATTCTAGAGTGTATGATATCTTTTCTATACTATGGCCTATCCGTTAGTCGCTATTGGGCTTATATAGGTTGTCCCATTTAACCCCGTTCAAATCGAATCCCTCTTGTAACTTGTTTCATAAGTCACGAATGGTTTCATTAGGATTTCTCGTTAAAATAAAAATAATCTTTTTTCCAATTGCCAACTAGGGTTTCTAGGGAAGCGAATGCTACATTGTTCGTGGATGGTAGTTCTTTCATAGTAGCTCCACAACATACACCTGTTACATCTGATCAGTTTCAACTACTTCAGAGTATGCATTCGGTGGTTATATCTGCTTGTTCCACTTTTGTCGCCCCTGGAGGTATATCTTCTACCTTCTGGATTTTATATTGGGGGTCTTACTATTATATGATTAGTGATACATCTGGACATAGCAGTATCACACCAAATCATTCGTCTGCATCTATTCACATAGCTGATAACACTCTTTTGGCTATTGTTCGTGTCCACTTGACTGACAATCACACTTTACCATACATGATGTTTAACATGTTCCCTGGTTGATGTCAATACTTCGTTCAGATTCAAGAGGAGAGTACATATCACATCAGTTTTGAGACTATTTTGTTTCCCAAGGGACGTATGCACAGCTTTTTTGTCCTAAAGGTTTTCAGCAGAATAGGGTTGCAGCGCATTGTCATCGTCGTGTCCTTGATACCACTAGGACTTTTTCTGTTGTCAGTTTTTGTCCTTCTTTTGTTTTGGGAAAAAGCTGTGTTTACTAGTGTGATTTTGATCAAGAGAATTCCAACTCTTGTTCTTGATGGTGTCTCCTTATCAATGTTTATATAGTCTTGCTCTTTATTAGTCTGGTCTTATACCATTGACGGATGACAATGCGCTGATGAATTCCAACTAGTACCATTGATGGATGTATAAGATCAAGACTATGGCTGATGGTACCATTGATGTAGAAGGCCATACTAGTTGCGCGCGGTTTTCTTTAGAAGTATGGTATTAATTATAAGCAAACTTTTGCTCCTGTTGCAAAGATGACTATTGTTCGGACTTTTCAAGCTGTTGCTTCTGTCCGTGCTTGGCCTATATCTCAGATCCACGTGAAGAATGCATTCTTCATGATGACTTATCTGAGGACATTTACATGACTTTGGTTTACCTCATTTTGCTGGCTAGGTTTGTTATCTCCGCATGACCTTGTTCGGCCTCAAACATACACTATAGGCATGGTTTTCTAGATTTAGGTTTCTCTACGAGTTCTTATCATCATTCTCTGTTTACTTTTCGTTCTGAGATTCTCTTCTGCTCTATGTTGATGATATGATTAACACTGATAGTGATTCTGCACACATTATGCAAGTCAGGCAATACTTGCATACACAGTTTGAGATGAAAGATCTTGGTCCTCTTTATTCTTTTCTTTGTTTGGAGGTTAAACATTCTCCTTGTGGATACTTTCTCTTACAACACAAGTTTATGGGCGAGATACTTGATAGAGTAGAGTTTACTGATACTCGCATGATACCTACACCTGTTGAGTTAACCTCAAGATGCGTTATGATGATATAGCCTTTCAGACCCGTTTCTATACAAAGAGTTTGTTGGCATGTTGGTTTATCTCACTATGATTTGTCCTCGTCCTAATATTTAGCAATACATGTTGTCAGTCAGTTTGTTTTTGTGCCACGTACTACACATTATGTTTCTATGCGATGGATTCTTCGCTATATAAAGGGAATCAACACTAGATCGTTATTCTTCTCTTCTCGGCCGCTTCATCCTTTGTTATTCTTGATTATTCTGATGCTGGTTAGCCTGGTGTTGTTAGCTTGGAGATCCACCACGGGGTTCTGAGTGTTTCTTGTTGATTCTTTGATTTTCAGGAAATCAAAGAAGTAAGATGTGGTTTTCAAATCTAGTGTTGAGGCCGAGTATCAAACCATGGTTACTACTACTGCTGAGATCACATGGCTTATTTGGCCTACTGATATAGGTCCTACTGTTTTTGGTCCTACATCTTTATTTATTGAGAATACTTCTGCTCTTTAGATTCCCTACAATCCTGTTTTTCATAAGAGGATGAAACACATAGATGAATTGTCACTGAGACAACCATATCTGCTTGGGACCATCTCGTTACCGCATGTTGCTTTTCAGACGCACCTTTTGACTTCTTCACGAAGGGCCATACACTTTAGACCCACTCCTTTCTACTGGTTGATTCTCATGAGTTTGAATGGAGGTATTAGTTAGTTGATTGTTGTATGTAGTTGTTTTGCATCCATACTTTTCTCTTGCAAACTCACATTGTTATACCATCGTGAGTTTGAAAGGGGGTGGGGGTGTGGGGTGGGGGGGGGGGGGGGGGGGGATGTTAAGGAGTAGCTGACGGTGCCCTTTCCATTCTCATTCTATTATCTGATTCGAATACACTCGCTTTGTCTAGTAAACAACTTTTGGATGATCATCTTAGTGCAATGAAATGCTTAGTTTTGTTTCAACTTTCAAGTTGAATGCTTACAACTGGCTGTGTTATGCATGACCTTTGGTCATTCATATAGGTTCATGTCAGATGAGATTTAATGTTTTGATTTTTTTTTTTCCTTCTTCCGAGTTGCATACGAGCATCTAACAGCTTGGTTGGGTTTATTGTGCTCAGGCAAGGTATGCATAGTTCAATCGATGCTATCCCAGGGCCTCTACCGCAAGGCTCCTCTAGGAATCAGAATCTTTCAGGATCAACACAGGTGGGTGCGCCTATCGAAAATTGTTTTGGATGATTTCAGTATACTGTGATGGTGACTAAACTGAATTACAGGATATTAAAATGGAGATGAATCCGGATTTTAACCCAAGATCTGCTGTACCTGATGGATCATTAATTGGAGTGCCAGGTAATTAGCATCTCTGTATATATAACATTCATCTGCTTCAACTATATGCTTATATGCTTTCATCTTTATTAATATTTACTGTTGAGGCAATGTCTGAATTTTGCTAGCTATAAAACTGTCGGTCTTGTTATACTATCATATTTTGGTATATTGCTTGCAGCTACGAGGAAAATTAGCTGATAACAGTTTCACTTGCTGCAGGATCAAATCAGGCTGGTAACAATTTGACTCTGAAAGGGTGGCCTCTGACAGTAAGTCTATACGGAGTACTTTTGGAATTGTCTGTATGAAATTGCATTCTTGTTAAATTGTAATTAACGCCATGCTCGTCTTACCCATCCCTTTTAATCAGATAAGGATTTCTTATCTTATATTTAAACATCCCCTATCATTATTTATTACAAACTACTTTTTATTATTGTGGATCATTGGGTTGTGTATTTATGAATAATCCGTGATTTTTTTTTTTGACAAATACAGTACCGAATGGAATATCTAAACTGATACCCCTCTCAACTGATACAGCTGAAGAAGATCTATATTAGGAATATAGGATTCTTGTTGTACACCTAATTTAGAAAGGAAACATGCTGACACAGCATAATAATTGTAGGACCGTATATTAATTGACTCACACTTGAGGAACAGAATTATTTATCTTCGACAAATATCTTATGCAAATTACCAAAACAAGTAATTGAATAGAAGCAAGTTTAAGTAGGAACAAAGCAAGGTTTGCAGTATCGGAATCGGTATCGGACCCTTCCTATGAGTATCGGGATCGGCGGTATCGACGGTTTCGGATCGGAGTCTCATATTTTTTTTGGTATCGGAAAGCAAATAATTAAATATAAATTATTAACAATTTAGAAAAAAATGTTTTATACATTTAAGCATAATTTTAAGTATTTTTTGTGTTGATTCTTAGTAGTTTTGGAATTGAATGAAATAATAGTCACCCTTACTGATTGATCTACTTGCGAAATATATGCTTTCTTCTTTTTCATGCTTTTACAATCTTACGCTTTTGTTGATTGGTTTTTTACATTCAATTTTCTTTGCCGAATTGACTGAAAAGTGACCCCCCAATGTTGGTATCGGTCAATATCAGTCGATATTAGATCGGGACATGCCAAACCATATCGGTATCATCCGTATCGGATCGGTATCGGCCGATACTTCAAACTATGGAACAAAGTTACCAAATTGTGATACATCAAAGAACGCTCCAAAATCAGAAAGTCAAAGACCGCTCCAAAATCAGAAAGTTCATTGAATGTTGACTTTATATTGGACATCTTCGTAGAGAAAGAAGCTTAGAGGGACTTGGGTAGAACTTTCCCTCTTGGGTGGTTCTGTTAGCTTTTTCCCAAAATTAGAGAAGTCAGAAGTGGTGACTTTACTTGGTTGTGCTTGGACGCGAACCATTCTAGCGTGTGCCTTCAGCTTTGAATTCAATACAAAAAGGAAAGTACAATAGGTTTGGCAACACAAAAAGAGGTGACAGAACCACCACTTTTGCTTCCATCACTCTAGTCTGGTCATGCACTTCAACAATTCTAGCATCTAATTTTGTTTCCAGCGAATCTTTTGTTTCCAACTCATCAAATTTAGCATTCAAGGCATTAAAATTTGTTGCAAAGTCTTTGTGGTCCACATCGGTTCCTATAGTTTTTACTATTACAATATTGCATAAAAAAGCCTGAAAAAATAGGTTCTGAAACCAAATATGATGCATCGTAGAACTGTAGGACCCTATATAAATTGACTCACACTTAACACAGTATCAAATTTAGACGTTGTTAGAGTTATTTGTTATTTATCTGATGAGGGTATAATAGTAATTGTGGGTGTATTGCATATCAATATAAGAAGACATGAGATGCAATCTAGGGTTTTATGTCATTGCAATCTCCTTTTTTATATTCTCTCCTCTCCTACTTTTCTCATTCTCTCCATTTCCAAACTTCACTTGGTATCGGAGTATCTTTTGAAGGTGCTGTAAATCCTATTCAAGACAGGGCCGACCGAATTGTTTTTCATCTACTTTTCATGATTTGCCGTTCTTCGTTTGTTGTTTATGGTCGTTCGTGGTTCGTTTATGAGATCTAGGGTTTCTATAGATCTCCGTTGGTTGTTCGTCGTTGATTGTGGTTCGTTGTGAGATCTAGGGTTTCAGAGATCTCGTTTTTGTGTTGCATCTGCATGTATGGTGGTGACCGAATCTTCTGGCGAGGTTAATAGTGTTAGTCATGGTGGCAGCGGAGGTGGTTCTCCTTTTACTGTTATTCATAATGATAAATTGGAAAAATCGATTATTGCGGTGAAACTCAATGGTGCGAACTACCTTGCCTGGTCCAAGTCTATCAAAGTGGTGTTGAGAACGAATAAGTTGAAGTTTATAAAGAAAAACCTCCGCCTGAAACGTTCGCTGAGTATGAAGATTGGATGAGTGCAGATGAATACGTTATGTCGTGGTTGTGGCATAGTATGAAATCGTACATCGCTGCTAATGTTCAGCGGTGTGAATCCTCCAAACAGATTTGGGCATCTATGGAAGAATCATATTCGTAGAAGCGGAACGTTGTCCGTATCTATGAGTTGTACGAGTTATTATTTAATGCAAAGCAAAATGGGAGACTTGCGAATGAATATCTGGTTTCAAATAAGGTTTTGTGGGAGGAATTGCTACAATATCATCCTGTTACTACTGATTTGAAGGAAGCTTGCGACAGAAGGAAGAGTTTCATATTTCACTTTTCTTAGTCGGCTTGGATCCTACACTCGAACCATATAAAACTCGGATCCTTGCTGGAGACAGTTACCTATGGTAGCAGGTATTTTCTCCCGTCTCAATCGTTCCTTTTTAGGACAGAGTTCTGTGGTGCCGAGTACTGACGTCATAGTTGCTAGTGTTGCTGGTCGTGGTGGTGGACGTGGCAGTAGAGATAGTGGTCGTAGTTTTGGTCGAGGCGGCCGTGGTGGTGGCCGCGGTGGTGGCGGTGACCGTGGTCAACTACGGAAGTGTAACTATTGTGGAATGCTCGGTCATATCGGATTACTATTGGGACAAGTGGGGCAAACCAGAATATGCACATCAAGTGCATAATAAAAATATGCAATCTCAGGTGACCATTTCTATTCCCTGAGATGATACTTCCGGTTTCAATCAGACTTCAACGTCCGATACCTAATCTCCATTTGAACAGATCCTCCAGAAGTTGAACGCGCTTGCTAGTACCACCTCCCAACCTACTGCAACCATGTCATATATAGTTAATCCTGCTTTTGTGGCAACCTAGTCACCATCCACCTCTTGGGTCATCGACTCAGGAGCAAGTTCTTACATGTCTTGTATAACCTCTCTTTCATAATTGTAGTCCCATGAAACATAATATTATCTTGGCTGATGGGTCTACTAGTCTACTAGTCCTGTGCTTGGGGAATGTGTCATTCACCCTAATCAATCACTGCTATTATTTGATTCATTATATGTGTCTAATTTTTTATTTAATTTGCTATCTGTGAGCCAGTTAACCAAATCTCTTCAATGTTTTGTGACATTTTTTTTCAATTCTTGTGTTTTTCAGGACCTTAGGACGAAGAAGATGATTGGTTCGGGACATGAAAAAAGATGGACTGTATTACTTGGATCTACCTGAAAAGACTTTCACTTCTGTTTCTACTTCTCCGTTGCAGTGACATTATCGTTTGGGACATTCGTCTTTGGCTAAGTTGCGTCAAGTTGTTCCTATTTTGAGTCATGTTTCTAGTCTTGAATGCGTTTCTTATCAGTTAAGGCAAGCATTACCGTAGTTCTTTTCCTCGTCGTAGTGAGAGTCGTCAGTTACAGTCTTTTGATCTTGTTCATTATGATATTTGGGGTCTGTCTAGAGTCAAAAGTCCGAAAGTATTTCAGTATTTTGTTATTTTTATTAATGATTATTTCAGAATGACTTGGTGTTATTTAATGAAAGAAAGATCTAAGTTTCCAAATGTGTTATCTGCCTTTTATAATGAAGTCTATGTTCATTTTGATAAACGCATCAAAATTCTGTTTTTTGATAATGCTTTGGAGTACTCAATCTTCTGTGAACAGTTTTTGTATTGATCGTGGTATGATTCATCAAACCAGTTGTGTTCACACCTCTCAACAAAATGGTATAACCGAAAGCAAACATCGACACATTTTAGATGTGGTTCGAACTCTCATGTTCAATATTCATGTCCCTAAACAATATTGGACATATGCCATTCTTATTGCATGTTATATAATTAATCTATTCCATCATTTGTATTAAATAACAAAGTTTCATTTTTCATATTACATACATATGTCGTTCCTTTTTCTTTACCTCCTCGAGTGTTTGGGTGTGTCGTTTTTGTTCGTAACTTGGAACCTAATCGAGATAAGTTGGCTCCTAGATCTCTGAAGTATGTTTTTCTTGATTATCCTCGTACTAAAAAAGGTTATCATTGTTACAGTTCACGGTCACGCTAGTATTATGTCAGTGCAGATGTTATCTTCATTGAGTCTACTCATTTCTTTCCTTCAGGAGACCGTTGTATTCCTTATATATTAGATTTGATATATTTTGAATCAGTTTGTCTCCATTTTTTCCTTTACAAGTTTATCAGAGATCCAATGACAGACCAGTGTTCTGCAGAATTTAGTCTTCAACCAATCATCTTCCGTGCGTGAAATTTCTGCTCCCATTATCACAGATCCAATTAATATTTCTATTGCTCTCAGAAAAAAAACTCCTTTCTACCATAAAGAATAAGCATCACATTTCTAATTATGGTTCATTAGATCGTGCTTCTTTATCTTTTCATGCATTTGCTGTTTCATTGTCTTCTATTTTCATTTCCAAAACTTACAAGCAGGCTGTCTTCTGGTTGGAAAAGTGCAATGGATAAGATGTACGTTTTACATCAAAATCAGATTTGGGAGTTTACATCACTTCCTGTTGGGAAGCAGACATTGGGTTGTAGATGTGTGTATATTGCTAAGTTTCATCCTGATGGTTCAGTTGAGTGCCTCAAGGCACGGTTGGTTGTAAAAGGGTATACTCAGATATATGGTGTGGATTATATGAAGACTTTCTCTCCAATGGTTTGGCTGAATTCAGTTTGGATTCTTATTTCTGTGGCGGTTAATAGCCAATAGCCTATATATCAGCTGGACATAAAGAATACTTTCTTGCATGATGACTTACAAGAGGAGGTTTATATGGGACAACTATCGGGATATGTTGTGGCAGGAAATAAAAAACTCGTATGTCGATTGAAGAAAGCATTATATGGATTGAAACAGTCACCTCGAGCTTGGTTTGACAAGTTCAGTTCAGTTTTCATTCAGTATGGGATGTTGAAGTGTCGGCCAGTTGAAACTTCTATGGATTATCATGACAAGCTTGATGCTGACAGGGAAGAGTTATTTGAGGATGTTGGATATTATAGGCGTTTGATTGACAAACTTATATATTTTATTGTTACATGACCAGACATCATCTATGCAGTTGGAGTAGTTAGTCGGTTTATGCAATCCCCTCGACAACCACATTGGGAGGTTGTCTATCACATTCTTCGATACTTGAAGGGTGCACCTGGAAATGGTTTGTTGTACAAACCTTTCCAGTTGCTTACGGTGACGGGGTTCAGTGATGTTGATTGGGCAGGCAGTCGCACTGATAGGAGGTCTACTTCTGGCTATTGTACGTTTGTGGGTGTCAATTTTATCACATGACATAGTAAGAAGCAGAATGTTGTGGCTCGTTCTAGTGCAGAGACCGAGTACCGTGTGATGGCTTATACAACTTCTGAGATAATGTGAGTGCAGTCTCTTTTTCATGAAATGAGGATTATGATTCTTATTCCGATGGAGATGTATTGTAACAATCAATTGACAATGTTTATCGCAAGTAATCCAGTGTTTTATGAGCGTACTAAGCATATCGAGGTTGATTGTCATTTTGTCCGTGATTTGTTGCTGAAGAAACAGATTGTCACTCCTTATGTTCGGTCGGAGGATCAATTGGGTGATATCCTCATCAAACCACTTACACGTGATCCATTTTCTGATTTATGTAGCAAGCTGGATATGTCTGATCTATGGTTCCAGCTTGAGGAAGGGTGTTAGAGTTATTTTATTATTTATCTTATGAGGGTATAATAGTAATTGTGGGTGTATTGTATATCAATATAAATATACATCAGATGCAACCTAAGATTTTATGCCCTTGCAATCTCCTTTCTCATATTCTCTCTTCTCTTACTTTTCTCCTTCTCTCTCTCCATCTCCAAACTTCACTGACGCAATTAAGCTGAATCATGATTAATAAAATTATTCATCTTCGTCAACTATCTTATGCAAATGACTAAATCAAGCAATTAAATATAAGTAAGTTCCAAGTAAGAAATGAAGTTATCAAATTGTGATTACACCAAAGACTGCTCCAAAATCAGGAAGTTCATTGAATGTTGACTTTATATTGGATATCTTCGTAAAGAAAGGACTTGCGTAGAACTTTCCCTCTTGGGTGGTTCTGTTATCTTTTTTCCAAAATTTGAAAACTAAGAAGTGGTGACTTTACTTGGTTGTGCTTGGATGTGAACCACTCTAGTGTGCCTTTAGCTCTGAATTCATTAGAAAAAGGAAAGAATAATAGGTCCTTGGCTGCTTCGGAACACAAAAAGAGGTGAAGACTGTGGTGGTGCTGAAGGTATTATTGTTCTTGTCAAAGATCAGAACAAGGTAAGCGGGATGGTAGTTGATGGCGGCGACAGTAAAGGTGGGCACCATAATGACAAGAAATAGAAATATATATCGAGGAATATTTTTTGAGAAATATAGGAGATAAATAATATCAGGATTTAGCCAAACTCAAAATGTTACTCTCCAAATTCAATCTCTAATTAAAAACTAAGAAGTTCATGCCTTTATATAGGCTAAACTAATCCTTAGGATTCATCATAATCTAACCTGTTGAGAGTATTAATGGACTTTTAGTCCCACATTGAGTATAATAGTAGAGAGAGGGGTTAGCCTCTCCTATATATACGTAGTTCCACCTTAATAATAAATAAGCAAAGTATTCTACTAAATTTCTATTTGGTATCAAAGACACCAAATCCTAACCCTAACCCTAGTCGCCACTCTTCTCCACCAAACCCTAACCCTAACCCTAACCCCACTCCACTCCACAGACGCCCCCCTTCAAACGCCGCCTCCACCAAAAACCCCCATTCTCCCTACCGGCCCGCCCACCCTAACGCCGCCAGCACATCCGCCTCCCTCCCCCCCAAGGCCAGCAACCCCCCCTTTTCCATGCCGGCCCCCGCCCCCTCTCCGTCACCGCCAGCACAGTCTTCCTCCTCGTCAGTCCATGTAACCTCGGGTCACAACCATGCACGGGACATGAGCAGCAGCTCTCTGGGACGCCGCTGCCGCTGAAGGAGAAACAATAGACATGGAGAAGACGACAATCAAAGGTGGAGACGATCTAGATCTGCCTCTGCCTTGCTTATGGAAGAGAAGAAGAAGACGACGATGGAGACGATCTACGGCAAGCTGACGGCCAAAGAGATGAAGGCTTTGATGGACGATCTCTTCTCCAGGAGGCTGACCGAAACTAGCTCCCGTGCTGCACATGCAGATGTGGACTATTCACCATACAAAATAAAAAAGTTGGAGAAACTGGAGGTAATGTTGAAGAGTACTTCCAACTACTTGAAGTGGTTGCATCAGGCGATGCGGACTCTGAAGGCAAGGGACTTGGTGGACTATGTGAATGGAAAAACCAAGGCACCTGAAGATCACTCCTTACAGGAGTTTGTTGTGAGGGAAATCGTCAACAATGTTGGCTGAATGGTTGACAGCCTCATTGACCGACCAAGTGTCAGGCAACGTGAAAGCGATGGAGGGTGCTGGTGATATTTGGATTACACTGAGAGACGTGTACTCAGGGTCGGGCAACCCTATGAGAGTCTTCCAACTACATGATGAACTTGATAAGGTGGTACAAGAAGATCACACCATCTCTGAGTATGCGGCTCTGCTGAAGAAGTATTGATTAGATCTCGACTACTATGATCCCATTGGCGTGGAGGATGAGCAAGTGGAACCGGCATTTGCGAAACATTATCAAAAGTTCATGGAGTATGTCTTGCGACAGAGGATGATGAAGTTCCTGAAGGGGCTCAACCCAGCATTCGAGCAGAGGAGGAATGTCCTACTTGCACAACCCGGACTGCCATCACAGGAGGAGGCCATAGCTGCTATGGCACAAGAAGAGGCACGACTGAAGCTGATGCCTAGCACCACTAGCTCTCCGGGGAGGGAAATCAGCTCTAGCAGTTTTTAATCCAAACCCTTCCGGAGGGGGAGGGTGCTACAACAGTGGAGACCCTGGATACTTCATCAGATTATGTACGAAACCTCTGAGAGGCCAGTCCAGCCGCTGCGGACGCAGCCATGGAGGGCGTAGGGGTGGCAGAGGAGATTATGCCGGTGGCAGAGGAGGTTATGCCGGTGGCAGAAGTAATTATTCTGGAGGGCACAAGACAAACCTGGTAGAAGGAGAAAATGAGAGTCAGTATTCCGATATGACCCCCAGTGAGAGAAAAATGCTAGAAATATGGAGAGCATGAAGCTTGGAACCAGCAACAGTCGAGCCAACACCGCTGGGGCATCGACTCCAACCACCTCCGGGGATAATATCACCTACTATGTCCATACAAGCACAGTATACCTGCTCATGCCCTTGCATCTACCCACAGACCAGGAAATCTAAATTGGATAATTGATTCTGGGTCATCCCGCTATGTCACGGGTGCCTATGATGATTTCCAAGATTACATTCACCTTGTGACGCCTGAAAGCATTCAGACTGCTGATGGTGCTGCTAGATCCATTGTGGGTAAAGGCACAATTGAATGCACCCATTCTATGACTCTTACTGATGTCTTGCATGTTCCATCTTTTCTTGTTAATTTATTGTCCATTAGTGCCATTGTTCTTCAACTTAATTGTGTTGTTTTCTTTGACATTCCTAAGATGATTTTTCAAGAGAAGGAAACGGGAAGACGGTTGTGACTGACACTTGGCATTAGAGTTGTCAAGTAGGCCGGGCCGGGCCTAAGGGTGAAAATCTAAGCCCAGCCCGACACATGACCCATGGCACGATGGGCTTCAGGTCGGGTTGGGCCGGGCCGGGTATTTACACAACCCTCTTGTCCATGCAAAAAATTGATCAGTTTTCAGTGCGTGCATAATAAACATTATTGATCCACTATTCTGGAGGGGCCACTGCAACTAGGCTTCTACGTATTGATATTCCATTCGGCAAGTTGCTAATGGTCTCACTCATGAAGCCGACATAAGGCATACCAACTACCAAGTAATGTTGAAAATAGAGGGGGCAATTACTACAACCTTACAAGTACCTAGCATCAATGTCATTTATGGTTTATTTCCAACAATACTACTATCAACACATACAAAACAAACTACTTGGCATTGAGTGGTACTACATTAACACCATTGGAGTTATACATGGCATCACAATTCACAACCCACTTTGTCACCGTACTGCTATTTGGGGCATGGGTCGGGTCGGGCCTGGGCTTCGGGCCGGGTCGGGCCTGGGCTTCGGGCCGGGTCGGGTCGAGCCTATAATATGGGCCAATATGTATGACCCAGCACGACCCACTATACTGGTCCGGGCCAGCCCGGGCCCACAATTTAAACGGCCGGGCCGGCACATGGGCCAATTTTTCGGGCCGAGCTCGTGCTGGGCCCAATTGACACGTCTACTTGGCATAAAGGGCTATGATACTTGGACATGGGTGGGCTGGATGCAGCATTGGCGTCACTGGTTGATGAAGCACAACCGGAGGAGCCGCGAAGGATTGTGGAAGCATAATTATTTCTCCAACATCAGCGCATGAGATACTCTTCATTCACTCTACTGAGTCGGATGTATCCCTCTATGTATCAAAAGGCTAATAAGCAAAAGATGGTTTGTGATGCTTGTGAACTTGAAAAATATACCGAAAGCTCTTATGTGAGTTCTGTAAATAGAAGTTTAGCTGCTTTTGATATGATACACTCTGATGTGTAGGGACCTTGTCCTACAACTGCTGTTAATGGTTTTAAGTGGTTTGTCACCTTTATTGACTGTTACACTCGTGTCACCTTAATATACCTAATGAAGAGTAAAAGTGATATTTTTGCATGCTTTCATGATTTTCATCGCTGGATTACAACACAATACGGTTCTAAGGTAAAGATTTTGAGTTCTGACAATAAGACAATACACCAACAAGGCTATTGAAGAGTACTTATCAACCCATGGGATGCAGCATCAGACTTCATATGCCTATACACCAGCACATAATGACGTAGCGGAGCGGAAGAACATGCACCTGTTGGAAGTAACACGGTCAATGATGTTTGCTATGAATGTTTCTAAATACTTGTGGGGGCATGCCGTGTTGACGGTTGCATATCTCATCAATAGGATGCCCTCTCAGGTGTTAGGATGGAAGACACCATTTGAGATGCTTATAGGTGCGAACAAGTACATTATTTTTCCAAAGGTATTTGAATGTGTATGCTTTGTGAAGGATAATAGGCCTGCGGTGGAAAAGTTGGACCCTCGGGCAGTGAAGTGCGTCTTTGTTGGCTACTCAGGAACTCAGAAGAGATATTCTTGCTGGATTCCTGTGGAGCGAAGGCTCTTTGTGAGCATGAACGTTACATTCAGAGAGATGGAACTATACTACCACAATGGTTCAGGTGAAGGCTTCGCATTTTGTTACACACCTAACACATGAGGTGTTAGGAGTGAGGGGGAGATGGGCCCAAGCGTGATTGTCGGGTCAGTTCCATATCCAATGATGGAAGTTGGTCCAAGGGAACAAGGGGGAGATAGCGATGACGAGGAAAGTGATGATGATGCACATAATCAGGAGAAAGAAAATGATGCTCCAGTACAGGGGGAGGAACAGACTACAGAATAATCTACAAAGCTCCAAGTCCACTACTGTGCCTATCATACCTACTGTGCTATGTCCTCGCCTAACCCTACCCCAACTCCTGAAGATGCACCTCTCGCACCGGATTCCTCTGATTCGGATGCGGATACCTCTGATTTGGATGGTATGATCTCTCATCCACTATCTCATATTCCCTTAAGAAGATCTTCTCGCAGTAATGCGGGAAGATCCCTTAATCGTTATGGTTATGAACATGACATTGTCTATTTTTTATCCTACTCTAATCTATCCCCTACTTATGGAGTATTCATTGCATCGTTAGACACCACCTCTTTGCCTAAGTGTTGCCAGGAAGCGAAGGAAGATCCCTACAATATTAGAGGAACTTGAAAAAATGGGACATGGGAAATTATTCCATTACCTAAAGGAAAGAGAGCAGTCGGATGCAAATGAGTCTTCACAGTAAAGGAGATGCCAGAAGGAACGGTAGAGCGATACAAGGCAAGATTGGTTGCAAAGGGATTCACTCAGTCCTATGGCATCGACTATGATGAGACATTTGCGCCAGTAGCAAAGATAATAACTGTGAGAACCCTGGTCTCTATTGCAGCAAACCATGGGTTGCAACTTCATCAATTGGATGTGAAGAATGCCTTTCTTCATGTAGATCTACAAGAGGAAGTATACATGGTGACGCCCCCGGGGTTTTGCATGAAACAGTCGACATGAAAGGTGTGCAAGCTAAAAAAATTACTGTATGGACTCAAGCAATCTCCTCGAGCCTGATTTGGAAGATCCAGGAAAGCTGTTACAGGCATGGGGGTACATCTAGACCAATGCAGATCACACGGTCTTCTTCCGACATATGAGAGGCTACGTCACCATACTTGTAGTATATGTAGATGATATAGTGATCACAGGTGATGATGAGGAAGAGTTTATCCAGCTGAAGTCAAAATTTGCCAAGGAATTTGAAGTAAAGGACTTGGGAATGATGAGGTATTTTCTCGGGGTCAAGGTAGCTCGAGGAAGAGATGGGATCGTTCTCTCTCAGAGGAAGTATGTACTAGATCTGCTCACAGAGACTGAGATGCTGGGATGTCGATCGACAGTCACTCCAATCGTTTAGAAAGATAAGTTGGAGGCAGAGACGGGAGAGCCGGTTGATGTGAGAGATATCAGAGACTTGTAGGTAGATTGATTTATCTAGGTCATACTCGTCCTGATATCTCATTTGCTGTGAGTGTAGTGAGTCGCTACATGCATGATCCAAGAAAGGGCCACATGGATGCAGTTTTTCATATTCTGAGATATCTGGAGGGAGCTCCCGGAAAGGGACGATGGTTCAAGAACAATGGACACATGGGGGTTGAGGGATACTGCGATGCAGATTGGGCAAGCTGCATAGATGACAGAAGGTCTACCTTAGGGTACTGTGTCTTTGTGGGGGGTAACCTAGTCTCATGGAGAAGCAAGAAACAATCTGTGGTAGCATGATCGATCGCTGAAGCAGAATATAGAGCTATGACTCAGGGAGTGTCAGAGTTGTTGTGGGTAAAAGCACTGCTGACAGAGTTGTAGCTAGACCAGAAAACACCATTGCGCCTTGTGAGTGACAGTCAAGCTGCACTAAGTATAGCTAACAATCCAGTTCAGCATGACAGAACGAAGCACATCGAGATCGATCGATTCTTCATCAAAGAGATGCTAGAGAAAGGGATATTAAAGCTCGATCATGTTCGCTCAGAAGAACAAGTCGCAGATTGTCTTTCTAAGGGTCTTAATTCATTGAGTCTTTCTAAACTATGTAACAAGATGCGGATGATTGATATCTATCACCCATCTTGGGGGGGATTGTTGAGAGTATTAATGGGCTTTTAGTCCCATATTGAGTAGAATAGTAGAAAGAGAGATTAGCCTCTCCTATATATATGTAGTTCCACCTCAATAATAAACAAGTCAAGTATTCTACTAAATTTCTATACATCTTTAATCTTACAAATATATTGATCATTTTCTTAGTCCAATGTAATAGACAATCACTATATAAATAATTCTGAAATTTTTAAAAAAAATTCATAATCTAAATTGGAGTTGGATCATACTTGGGTTCATGGTCCCGCATCACAACCATGGTTGAATTTGGCAAAAATCTTGTCTACTATATAAGGCTAGGCGTATTTTCTAAGCGACCCTTCTCTATTGGAAAGATCCAGCAACTCTTCAATTCCTCCTTGGTTTATTTTGTCTTTTACTAATTCAGCCGTTTGTATAGCCTATCTATTCAGGTCTTGTCGGGATGGCAAGACAGTACATTACAATTTACAACCATCTCAAGCTGCTGGAAATAATCTGGTTATATTTTAATGAGAATACTTCTGAAGATTGACTGATATAGGGTACATATCCTGCAATAGCGGAAGCAGATTGTTGATGGTGCCGCCAGGAATACTTCCGAAGATTGACTGATACAGGGTATATAACTTATAGTTGTGGACGTGGATTGTTGATGATGGCGAGGTCGAAACTAGGACAATGGAGTTGCCATCTTGAAGATTTTGTTCGAGTCCACAAATGAGATCCGAAATCCACGAGGGGACTAGAGTCCATAACTCTATGAGGGTGCTAGAGTCAGTATTCTAAATTTTGGCGTAGGCGGACTGGTACCTCAATTTTCAAATACAAGAATAAAAAGAGAAAAATCCTATAAAGCAACTCAAATATCAAATTTAATCATCAAACTTCATTTCCTCTTGATAACTCTCTATTTATAAGCAATACCTAACAAACCCTAAGAAATTAAGCTAATCAAAATAGGAAAGAATCTAATAATTATAAAAATAAATACAAAATCGAGCCTAATTAGAAACCTAATCAAACTAGGAAAATATATAAAAGATAATTATCAAATTAAATATGAAAGATTTTTTCGAATCCTAAAATCTTCCAAAAGTAGGCCTGGTTCGGTTTGACCCAAAAGCGTTTGCATTAGACCCTCTTGTACAAAATGTCGTCGAGGGTGACTCTCCAACTAAACCTTTTTTTTTTCCTCTTCCCCACTTTGAATGACTCCCAATTTTCTTCGATGAAACTTTTCGTAATGTCCTGTCGATCTCATCTCCTTTGGAAAGCATAACATGACATTGAAGTTGAAAACCTTACGCTTATGATGCTCGACAAAAATTTCTATAATAACTTGTACCATCTTTCATCTCTCTCAAACTACCTCGTAAATTACATGGACTTCTTCAACCCATCCAAAACTTTCTTAAAGTACCCCTTTTGCATTATGTCCTCTGCATTGTCCTAAAGAATCTCTTTTTCCCTTGGACTCATGCGATAGTATGACAAGTTCGGCAAACTAGTCCCAGGACCACAATCGATGTCGTTCTAGATATTGCACATGATTGGAAGTCCTCTAGGAAGTTAATTCGAAAGAATGTCGAGAAACTCGTCGAGTACCAATCGTATCTCTGTTGGACTTGCACCTTCTGTTGACTCTTTGATCTTCATTCATCCTTCCACTACCAAGTCATGCACCTCACAGGGCTCCTAGAAGTTCGCTTCCACTTCTTTTGTGGAGGCCGTCATGGAAGAAAAGCATTTCCCTCTTTTAAGGATTCAGTTCAGATACTTTTATGCAAAGGTGTATGTATGTATTTCGTCTTAGCATTCAGCTGATACGTGTTGTTGTGCCCATTGTGCGTTGTGCCAATATCGAACTGCCATGGCTTCCCAAGCAACATATGGTAAATGTCGAGCCTGTCAATTATGTCACATTAGACCTCATCTTTATATATGCGATGGAGAAACAAATCTACACATCTCAGCTATCCTGATACTCAACACTTTCTGACCCTATCTGATGTAGTATGGGTCCAGGTGTTTCTCCAGTGACAACCTTGCATTTTCGATAAACTATCTGCTGATGATATTTACTTGGCTGCTGTTGTCGTTCACGATACAAAATATTCAACCGTCGATGGTACAATGGATTTGGAACAACTTGTCCTTCTGAACAAAATAATAGTACCTAAATGTTAGCACGATCTTCATTGTCATGCACAAAATCTTCAACCGTTGATAGTATTTTGGGTTTGGAACAACTTGTCGTTTTGAACAAAATCATAGTACCTAGGTGTTAGCACGATCTTCATTGTCCGGCAATGTAGTACCTTTTTTGTATTCCTTCCTACAACCGTTACTTTGATAAGTGTAACCGTTCTTGAGCCAATCTTCGTCGCTGCAAATTGTTTTTCCCTTAGTTACTATATCGATCGTGTGATAGCGCCGTCAATCAGTAAGCCTGTCACCATCACGATTGTTATTACGACCCCTTCCAACGAGATCATCGTACACTTTGCTCGTGCTAGACCAATCCACACGAGCCCTCCATGGACAATTCTCTAGTAACGGTGCATAACCATCTCCCGAGATGTCACTGCTTTGCTCAATCGTGATACCATTTTTTATTCGAACATATTTTCTCGACGGTTACTAGAAGCCTATCGGCTACTCTACTCTAGGATGCATATATTCAGTCTCCACAGAGAGACTTCGATACGATGAATTACCTCCAAGAGGCCTTCATCCTCCCGCCTTTGTCTGGAAGATGTTGGTTGCCATTGACATGCCTCAAGACACGTTGATTCTCTGATACTACATGACACAACATGGAAACGTCAGATCGCTGGAGCCAATGGTTCAAGATACGAGGACTAGAATCTCAATTCTCAAACATGAGAGTTAAAAGAGATCAAATTCCCATGGAGCAACTCAAATATCAAATTTATTCTTGAACACTTGACTTGTTTTCTAAAACTATATTTATAAGCAATACCTAAGTTAAGTCCTAAGATACTAAGCCTAATCAAACTAGAAAAGCATCTAAAAGAAAATTAATTATGAAAGATTTGGTGAAATTCTCAAAATCTGCCTTGACCGATTTGGACCCAAAATCATCCGTGTCAATCTCAAACTCAAGAAAACACCGAATCACCAACAAGCTCTTAAACACGAACATTTTGAAGATATTTTCTAATGGTGTTTGAGCCTCTCCTCTAGTCTTCTATTTATTTTGTGTTGAAGATGAGAAAGATAGGCATGAATCTTTGATTTGGTAAACAACCAAATCAAAACCAAGAAACCTCTGAACCAAAACAACCCTATCTTTGAGATAGGAACCAATAAGCTGGTTCCAACCTCTCTTTATTTGAGGAACAACAATAACTGAATTGAATTTGAGTCAATCCAATTATTCATCTCTTACCTCTTCCTCTCTTTTAGCATTGGCAGGGTAAATATCATAAAGTTCTTGTTATTTGGTGTTGGTTTTTCAAGGTTTTATTAGTGCTCTAGTTAACTTTGGTTAATATTATTTTATGGCCATGTGGAAAATCTTATTTCTAACTTGCTTTTCAGGGTCTTGATCAGCTTCGATCAGGAATTCTACAACAACAGAAGTCATTCATGCACTCTCCCCAACCTTTTCATCAACTTCAGTTTCTGACTCCGCAACAACAACAGCTACTGCTGCAAGCTCAAAATTTGACACCACCTTCAGCTGGGGACATTGACAGTCGAAGGTTAAGAATGCTACATAACAACAGAAACATTGTTCTTGGGAAGGATGGCCAATCAAATTCTATTGGTGGTGTAATTCCAAATGTTGGATCTCCGATGCAAGCCGCTTGCCCTGTTTTGCCACGTGCTGATACTGATATGTTAATTAAGGTGCACCTTGTACATATTTCCCCTAATATGCTTTTATGTCATTGTTGTACTATGTGATAGGTGTGACATAATTGTCGAAGCAAATAGTGCCATTCTATTGCTCATGTTACTAGGTTGTCTTATTTTCAAATTGTTTTTTTCTTCACATCTGGGTAATATTACAATGCATTTGTACAGTAACTAATGTTGCATGAATACGGACACATACAGATAAGATAAGAAGACAATATGGACATTTTCAAATATTCACAGTGTAATCACTTATGTTGCACGGATACAGACATGCTACGGATACGGGCACCATTTTTCCGTGTCCATACAACATAGACAGTAACCGAAAATGGGAAATTATATTAATCACTTTAAACGACTGTTTAATTTTTATCCATGCCTTACATTCTTATTTTTTGTTTAGTAGAAGATAGCTCAATTACAACAACAGCAACACCAAAACAGCAGCCGGCAACATCATGGCCTATCAAGTCAACAGTCACAAAGTTCAAATCATCATCTTGGTCAACAAGAAAAGATAAATACTGGAAGCGTAACGGTGGATGGAAGCATGTCAGACTCTTTTCGCGGAAATGATCAGGTTATCTTGAATGTAAATGCATGCTAATCCTCAGTTATTTATAAATGATCAATGCGTTAGTATGTTCTTGCCATGTTAAGTTAGTTCTGTTCTGTTGTGGGTTGCAGTTGTTATTGAGTCAAACCTACAATTGCTTATGGCAATGGTTTTGACTAGGGTTACTATTTCTTGACGAGTAAACCATGTCAGTGTTGTTTGTGTTGATCATAATGTCTTGTTATAATTGTGAGAATAGCTGGATCACTACAAAGAATCTAGCCCATGATTGAATCTCTGTTTTTTATTTTGTATTTGCTGATGAATGAGGTATGCATCACCATTTGAGATAACTTACAAAATCTTTCCGGGATACATTATTTTGGGGAATGAAAAGTAAATTAGACTAACATGGCACTTTGTTTTTGGGGAAATGTTAAATTAGCCTCACATATGCTGTTGTCACGTGCACACTCCTATGCCTAGCGCCTGTCTGCCTTCTGTCACGGGATGCGCACTCCTAAGCCTAGCACCTATCTGCCAGATGGTGCCGGACCCTGCTAACCTTAGCGCATGTCTGCCTGCTACACCACTTGGCCTGCTTGCCTGACCTCCCTTCTTTCCTTTTAACTGACTCGTTGTCAACCTTGCCTTCAATACTTGACTTGTACCTGAAACAAAATCCTTTCCCCTCCCACATCCAAACCAGACTCGTAACTGAATCCAAATTCGAACCTGAAATCTAATTCGATCCTGACCTATACCTGATCTAGACTCGTAAGTGAATCCGTACTGGTCCTGAACTCATTCCCCACCCAAACCCTTATCTGAAGTCATACCCAACATTGAACCTGAAATTGGGATACCTATCCTCTCTTACGCTTTATCATGTTCTTTCCAACAAAGTTGTTAAAGGCGCACCTCACTCGTGAAGCACATGAGGCTCTAACCTCGTTTGCCTCGAGCAAAGTTCCCTTCATAAGGCACGTGCCTCTTGGAGCCTCATGGTGACGCTCGTGCCCAAGAGAGCCTCGCCTCAAACACATTAATTTTACATTTCCTTTTACATGTTTTATTTTACTAATCAATGGATTTGTTTTAATTGAGCTGAGACCACTGTTTGTTCTGACAGTTATCTTGCTTTGGAAGCGAGAAACATAAATGACTCTCACAGATCAAAAGAAAAAGAAAAGGAAAGTCTTTCCTGTTCTCTATCCGTTTTGAAATCTGAAGCTTCACTCTCTATGGCTTTTGAAATCTGAAGCCTCTCTATGGCCTTTCACAGTTTGCTGGTTTCCTAATTCTCCATCAGAACTATTATTATTATTGGAATTTTTTTGTTACGCTTTTTACCTCCAGTTTTGATGTGTTTTTTCCATGCTGGGATTTCTAATTTTTCTTCTTATTGTTTCATTTGCTTCTGCTATACTTTGAACATCTAATACTTATATTTTTATCTTATTTTAATTTCATGCTTTGTTTTTGACTCTTTTCTTCTTCTTGCTATGTTTTACTTTGTAATTTGATGTTCTTTCAACCCTTTCATTGCAATTAATGCATCGCCTTATGACATTGTCTTTATTGGTGTCATTGCTCTCCTATGCTGTCTTTGTTCTCCTAACATGTTGCCTACCTTTTCTACTTGCACCAACTTGTTTAATTGTCTTCCCTTAGCTTTCTCTACACATGCTAGATGATTTCTACTAAGTAACTTCACCACCTCTACCTTGTCGTGAAACTCAGGTCCCACTACCCGATATTCCTTACTCGTAAGTTGATAAATTTTGTGTATTCTTTTCCAACTGGGGGCCTCAATATATAGGGATTACAGAGAGTATAAAAGGAAACAAGGATTCCTAAAATCACTTCTAACAAATCTAACTAAATCAAATCAAATCTTGACATATCCTGCACAAGTATATGTAGCAGGGTTAAAAATGATAAGAAATAAAAAATGTTTAACACTCCCCTGCAAACTCGGCAGCCTAGAAGAGACGAGTTTGGACCGCATCATAGTAAACCGGTGTTTGTGAAGCCCTTTGATGAAAATATAAGCAAGTTGATCGGGAGACGACACAAAGAGCACACGATGAGAACCAGAGAGAAGTCTTTCCCCGATGAACTGGTAGTCAAGCTCAATATGTTTAGTGCGAGCATGGAAGACATAGTGATGGGTTTGAGTGGAGGGAAGTTAAGTTCACCAAGGATATACGATATCGAAGTAGTCTCTGTACAAACATGGGAAAGGGAGTGGTATTCAGCTTCGACATTGAGCGGGAGACTGTAGGTTGTTTCTTTGCAGTCCAAAAGATGAGATTGGACCATAAGAAAATGCACAAACTAGTACTGGAGTGTCGAGAATCAGGGAAGCCTGCCCAGTTTACGTCAGAGTAAACAGACTGTGAACGGTCCAGCTGAGCGACAGAAGATGAGGCCAAAATTAGAAGATCCTTGAGGTACCGAAGGATTCGTTTGGCAGCAATGAGGTAGGGAGAGCAGGGTTGGCTCATGAACTGAGCCACATGATGAACGACGACAAGCAATGCCCGGGCGGGTAAAGTTAAAGTACTGCAAAGAACCAACCAAAGAGGTGGTTTTTGACTCAAAATGAGGGTGGAGCACGACTTATACTCTGTCACGGAGAACTTTTGAAGGAGGTCATGGATATATTTAGTTTGGGAGAGGTGTACAGGGTCTTGAGAACATGTTTGCCTCGAGACCGAGAAAGAATGTCAAAGAGCCAAGGTCACTAAGCTCAAATTCATTCCCAATAGTGGTGATAAAGGAGGCGAGGAGAGCAGCGCATAAGTATTATCCGTCAGAATGATATCATTCACATAAAGAAGAAGTAGAATCACGTAGTCTTAACAATATATGAATAGAAAGTGATCTGCCTTGCTTTCTATGAACTCAAACTGGAGAAGAAAACTGATGAGACGTTGAAATCATGCTCGAGGAGTTTGTTTGAGATCATAGATGACTTTCCGTAGAAGACATACATGATAAGGATGAGCGGAATTTGTGGAACCAGGTAGTTGACTCATATAGACTATTTCATCTAGGATGTCATGAAGAAACGCATTCTTGACAATAAGTTGGCGTATGGGCCATCCCACGAAGACATCAATGCTAAGCATAGTGTGTACGCATGCTTGATTACTGGACTGAAGGTCTTATTAAAATCAATGCCAGCCTGCTGATGAAATCCTTTAGCAACTAGACAAACTTTGTGACGTTCAATGAACCCATCGGTACCTCGTTTGAGTTTGAAGACCCATTTGCAATCAACGATATGCTGCTGAGGAGCAGGAAGAACAAGGACCCAAGTACCATTTTTCAGTAAGACATTGAATTCAAAAGTCATGACCTTGCACCATTCAGGAATCTAAACATCATAAGAGTAATATGTAGGTTCTTTAGTAGCAAAGTGGGCATGGGATAATAAGGTTCCGGGGAGGGGATACTTGATTGTGCCATCTGTACGGTTAAGAGGCTTGATGGACCCATCTCGCTGTCGAGTTATCATTGGATGTTTGGAGGAAGTGGCTGCGGGAGGTTCATGTATAGTAGAGGTAGGTTGTGGGAGAGGGGTAGGTAGTAGTTGAGCTTAAGAGCGTTAAAAATGGTTTAAATAAGGTTTATGAAGACGTGACACTAGTTGGGAGAAGGTGTCTCAATGGAGGAGGAGGAGGATATGGAAAATGAGACTGGAGTAATTGAGACAGATATCCAGGTGGATTGAGGGGAGGAGCATGTGGTTTTGTAGAATGGAAATGCTCGAACATGGCGGAAAACGTAGATACAGTCAGTTCTTCTATCCAGATAACCATATCCCTTGTGTTGCAAGCTGTAACCTAGAAAAGCACATTCAATAGTTCTTGGCAACAACTTGATAGTGAGACGAGTACCTAAATGCGAGTAAGAGGCACAACCAAAGACTCCGAGAATATAGGAGGGATACACGTCATAAAGGCGAGAAAAGGGTGAAAACCAATTAAGGATGGGAGAATGAAGGCTATTAATAAGATTAACATAAGTGGATTCAACTTTAGGCTAGTAGCATAGAGGAACATGACTAGACACAAGAGAGCACAGGCCGTTTTAGAAATATGCCGATGTTTTAGTTCTACAAGGCCATTTTGTTCGGGTATGTTGGGTCATGAGAGACGACGATGAATATCAAGAGAAATACAAAGATCTTTGAATGGAACACCCTAGTATTCACCGCCATCGTCACTTTAAAGTAGTTTGACATTAGTGAAAAATTGAGTGCGGATATAAGTTATAAAAATGCGTAATTACTTCATATTCGCATTTTATAAAGTCATGAATAACACATAATCGTTAGTAAACAACACATAATACATGTAGTCCGAAACAGAAAGAATATGGGATTGTCAAACATCATAATGCACTAAATGAAAATAAGAAGCATTTTTTATTTCATTTGATAGGGAAAAGAGAAGGTGTGTTGATTTTCCTAATGTACACCCTTGACAGAAAGAATAACTATTCTTGAAGACGAATGACAAATATTTATTAGATCCTAGATAATAAACGACTTTGGCAGAAGGATGACCAAGTCGTTAATGTGACAAGGACGATAAATTGTGTGAAGCAGAAAGTGTCTGAAACTTAGATGGAAGGGCACAAATTTTGTAGAGACCATCTTTATATAGGCCTTGATAAAGAAGAGATCCACTGGTTAGATCAAAGATGTAAAAATGATGGGCATCCAAGGCATATATAACTTTGTTATCGTGACAAAATTGAGCAATAGATAAGTTCTTGCATATAGAGGGAACAACATAAATATTATCGAGGAAGGAGCAGCCTAGAGAGAGTAACATGTTACCAGTATAGGTAATATGAAGATGGTCACACCATTACCAAGTTGAACAGTGTTAGGACCACAATAGGGAGTTTGATGCTGGAGAAGAGCTGTATTGCCAGTCATTTGACTAGAGGTACCTGTGTCAGGGTACCAGTGAACCAACGGGAGTCATAGGCAAGCCTATAGCCGGAAGTGAGGTGGTGCAGAAGTGAAGCAATCTGAAGTCCGACAAATACTGAGTCGAGAGGCCGGGGCACTGAAGAATGCAGAGGAGAACTAAAGTTGGAGTAGTTGCCAGCGGAATGGCCAAACCCAAAATAGAGTTAACATTGGGTCAGAGATGATGATGAAGGCCCAGGTGCCCAGGTCTAAGGAGACTAACATTGTGGTTGGTTATTGTTGATAGAACATCCAATATTTTTGTGTCCCTTGGGACAATAAGAGGTTCGAGGAGCAGAACCAAGGAAAGAGGGTGATTCGGTAATGGTAGACATGATGAGATTTAGGGTTTGAGAGATATTTAGGGTTAGGGCTGGTAAAAAGGGCATAAGTTAGGGTGAAGGAGGTTTTCGGGAGGAAGAGGATAGAGGAGAGCTGCCGAGATGAAGAAAGAGGGAGGACAGCAAGAGAGGGAGATTTGGTAAGGTGAGAGAGGATCAGTTAGCTAAATTTATGTGTATTCTTCTCCAATTGGAGACTCAATATATAAGAATTATAGAGAGTATAAAAGCAAGCATGGATTCCTAAAATCACTTGTAACAAATCTAACTAACTAAATCAAATCTTGACATATTATGCACAACTATATATAGCAAGGTTAAAAATGGTAAGAAATCACAAAGTTTAACACAAGTTTCATCTTCTGGACTGCAGTATCTAGGGTCACATCCATTATATCTCTACAAAGCCTGATCGGCTTGCTACTCCTGATATAACTAATATTGCCTTTCAAAAGCAACTTTGCACCTAGCTTCTTGATGAAAACAAGGTGATGGATGCCATCAATCCGTTGATTTCACTGGCTTTTTGTCTTTAGCTTGTTCTCCTCTTTTGCTATCCATATATGATGTTGTTTATAACATTTCAATACTCAATCCGAGTAACTTGTAAGTTTTAGTTGTTTGAGTAGATTTGTTTCACTTACCAAGGTTGTGCTCTCTATATATATTCGATATCTGGGAGCAACTTGTCCTCATAGAACCCCAACTCGCAACGAGAATGCCATCAAGAATGGTCGCCTACAGAATATCCTTATTTCAATTTTGTCCATCCACGACCTTAATTTGAGTCTGTTCATGGCCAGTTGCTTCATCATTCTTCCAGGTCATTACTTTACTATGTCTTTGATTTCATGCGGAAGAAACTTAGATGGTGACGAATATCCTTGCAGTGCTGGGTCGACCCTTGGTTGATCCTTGCTGCTTTATGACCCTTACCTATTCTTCCGGAGCCACCATTGTGCACTTCTCGAGTTCTTTAAGAGAATGCTACGTGGTGTCACTATCACAAAGTCTTGGTTTGCTCCATTGATAAGTGTGCATCCTTGCCTACTATAGGGCTCAAGAGGCCCCACTACGTGGTCGGCCTTGACAGGTCGTCGCTGCCGACACGCCTCTTGCCTTCGATATGTTATATTTTGACTTGTCCTCTAATCATCAACTACAAAAGGATATAATGTAGCTCCAAAAGGTTTTCGTTGCTGGTCTACGCCTAGATAGTTCCTACCTTGGCTTTCCTCATTCGACACATACATCATGTCCATAACCAAGCAATGCATTTTGGCTTCGAGTACTACATGTCATACGACATATGAACCTTGGAAGCCAGAAATTCCTAGGAGGTCAACGAATCTCAGTAAGAACCTCGATTCGGCGGTTCTTACTTGGGAGCTCGTTGGGAGCTCATTTTTCCAATAACGGGAGCTCGTTTCTCCGTTGACGGGAGCGTGTTTCCCTGGCAACATGAATGCTTTCCATAATATGGCCATAATTTTAAAAGTGGACATAAATTTTGGGAAGAAAGTTAGAAAATAATTTGATACACGTGTATCAAAGTACCAAGAAACTAAAGATTACTTATCTTGATATCATAAAAAATCAACATGCGAATGATCTCTCTGTAACTTTGTACTGAACTTTATAAATTCTAATAAATATTAAGATATTTATAAGTTTTGATAACAATAATTAATAAACATAAAAAATTATACGATCCCATCACGCACCCAACTTTAGAATCTTCTAAGTAGCCGCGTTCCCCCGCTTTCGTCCCCGTGTCTGGCTTCTAAGATACAAACTCTGAATTCTAGTGCTATATGTCACATAACCTATGTACACATCACATGACTACCTCAAGTTCTCCTATGCATTATTCCCATGAACTATGGATTGTAGTGCTACACATCACATGGCCTACGATCCGTCTTATATTACCTCAAGTTTTCATTTGCAATATTCCTCTACTTAAATTTCAGATGACACTTTCTTTTCCTGTTCCCTGCTGGAGACGTTTACTTGAGTCGCCTTGTTTCTCACTATCACATACCTATCATATGCCACGATTGCCTATGAGTCTTCTTTGGGTCTTTCACTGATTGATTTTCGTCACCTCTGTTTCATTTGCATCTTCATGTTTTGTCCATGACTACACATCACATGACCTATGATTCTTCTTATATTACCTCAAGTTCTGTGCATTATTCCTCTACTTAAATTGCAGATGTCACTTTCTTTTCCTATTTTCTGTTGGAGACTACGTGACTCGCCTCATTTCTCAATGTCACATACCTATTATATGCCACGATTGCCTATGTGTTTTCTTTTGGTCTATCAACTGATTGATTTTCATCACCTCTGTTTCATTCGCATCTTCATGTTTTGTCCATGATCTGTTCATGTGCACATGAGAAAGAAGATTACGGCATGCCATAGGCGTCGGGGTCAACTACATATATCATCTGGTCCTACTCTCTCTTCCTTGTTCTCCACCTTGAAACTACACATCTATCCACCTCTGATATCTGGATTTGGCGTCTGGGTCATCTTTCTTGTGTCTTTGTTACTTATCTATTTCTATCTTGAAAATTTCTCTACATAATCTCTTATACCTTGTATTGGCTGAAAAATGCAAACACTTGGCAAGCCCACTACCATCTAGCGAGCATATATATTTTTTCCCTTCTCCTCTTGATATAATCACTCTGATGTACGGGATCCCTCTCCTTATCTTTCAGAAGAAAGAAATCATTATTATGTTATTTTTTGTTGATTGTTGCACTTGTTTAATTAGGTCTACATGTTGATTATTGCACTCATTTTACTTTGATCTATATCTTTCCAAAATAATTGGAATTTGTTAAATGGTTGATACACATTTTTCTTGCAAACTTGAAGTCTTCCATTTGGATATAGGGAGTGCATCTCCTATCCATTTGGGATTTGTCATCTCAAGGTACTATTTTCTAAATTTCTTGCCACATGCTCCTCATCAAAATAGCGCACCGCCACTAAGAGTCGTTGATTATTGCACTCATTTTACTTTGATCTACACGTTGCTGAGAAAAGCCCTATGGACACCAACTTTGACTTTAAGTTGATGGGCTTTGGGGCTGAGAAAAAAAATATGTATTAGACCAACTTTGACTTAAGTTGGGGGATCCATAAATTTAAGTTGACTTTTTTTTATTTGGTGTGCTTATTGCAGCCTTGGGAAAGTAAATTTGCGTCTTTGTTTTATTGCATGTACTTATCGGCAGTGTCATCTGGTATTTCATGTCCTAAATCAAAAGTCGTACGTGTCATATTCACTTCGTATCACCATGTCTGTGTTGGTGCGACATAAGCTGTGCATGTTTTCTTGGGATATATTTCTCAACATAAGGATTATCAGTGCTATGACAATCACCAGCTGTCTCGGATCTTCTATTATGTTTTATTTTACGAGAATATCTTATTTTATGATTTACCATACCCTTCACTATTACCACCTTCTACTCATGCGGCATTTCCAAGAGACATGCACTCCATCTTCATCTGGAACGACACCTCTACCTCTCAGGCCTTCCATCACATACCTTTGTGAGTGTCGTGATCATTCTACTATTAAATCTGTTATAACATACCCTATCATTCTACTATTATTGTTTATATTGCATCCCCTGCCAATACTGAAGATCACCAATATGCCTATACCCATCCCTCTTACTGTCGAGGATTCCGTCTCTTTGTTTAAGTGCCACCTGTAAGATCTTTTAAATCTGTGTACATATATGTCTCTCATACTCTTCAGAGCTTCTTGCGTCTACAAGTCATTGGAACTCCAATTATATTTGGAAGCTGCTGATATGTGAGTGGCTCATCGCTAGGTCGCCTCAGCTTCTTGAGGCTCTTTAGAAGACTCACATGTAGGATTTTATATTTTTGTCAACACTTGGAATTTTACATTTTTGCCAACATGAAAGTCTCCTTTCAGTTATAAATGATTTTATAAGATGGATAGTTGTAAATGACACTATTGATAGATACAAGGCTTGTCTTATATTTTGTGGATTTCCTCAACAGTAGTATGGTATCGATTATGAGGAGACTTTGTTCCTGTTGCCAAGATAATAACTATTTTTACTGTGTTGAACATTGCTTTATCGATCTTGGTTAATTTATCAGATGGATATGACAAATGCTTTTCTTCGTGATGACGTCGAGGATATTTATACGACACCTATCAGATTGACTCAATCAGCTGGTTAAGTTTGCCATGTTCGCAAGGTGATTTAAGGCCGAGTGGGTCCTGAGATTGTCTCCACCAAGTTGTTGGGTTCACCATTTGCTTAAATGACCATACATGTTTCTCTTGTTCCCCGAGAGTGTTATGGTTATAACTGATCAACCTGAATTACAGCTTTCAAGTTAACAATACATACTTTAACAATTTATGATGGGATAGCAACCTGAGATTTTGGTCACCTGTGTTACTTCGTTCAGAGGATCGGGCACTGCTGGTTTTCTCTCCCTGCAGAAATTTATGGTCAAGTTCTCTCCCAGCAGAGAAGTAGAGATTTGTTGTCATAACCAGCCTCACTGACCCTCCTACTATGGCTATTCCCCTTCATACGAAAACTAGGACTTGATGACAAAAGCCTTCTTGTACCATCTGGTGATAGACATCTCCATGCCTTCTTGAGATGAATGTTGGTAGTCTTGTTTTTATTACTGTAAGTCGACTAGACATCACCATGTAAGTCATATTTTGACAAGTTTGTCTCGGCACCTCACAATACACTTATGTTCTTCAGGATCTGCACGGTACGTAGAAGGCACCATTTCCAAATTTTCTTTCTTTCTTGCATCATCTTTATCACCGCTCTATGCTAATACAAATGCTGACTAGACATTGATTTCTTGGAAATCAAAGAAAAGATTCGTATCTCACTCTGTTCTTGGGGGTGAATTTGAAGCTATGGTTTCTACAGTGTTGAGGTCACTTGTCTTCGGTGATTTCTTATTGATATGGACATTCCTCTGTCTCTATTTCTTCTAGCATCCTTCCGACTCGGGCTCCACATTTGAGCATTGGTACCCATGTCTAGTCAACAAATTGTGAAACAAAGGTCACAAGGGAGTGAAATCCTTGCCATATACAAGCACTCACAAGGGCACACATATTTAATATAAGATAATGAAGTATACACCAACAATTTGTAACAGTTGAGAGTGCGGAAAGTAAAGCTACTATAATCATGGCATATGCGAGAATATGCTAGGACGTGCACACAAGCATGGTACAAGCAAGCATGATAACAATAATGCTGGAATGTAAATTGGGCATGAAAGGAGGCACATAAACCATTAATTATGCTATGGCATTATGCGAAGATTTTACGCGACTAGCATAAGAACTAGGAGCTATACCAAACTCATGTACAAACCTAAGCTAGATCCTAGTATGCCATGTGGTGCTAGGTCGTGTCATGTTGTGTGCTATGGTATGCCATGTCGTAGACTAAAACTCATGTACAACCTAAGCTAGATCTTAGTATGCCATGTGGTGCTAGGTCTTGTCATGTCGTGTGCTATGGTATTCACGACTGGCCCTAGCCCAGGGGCAACCAGGGTGACAACCCAGGGTCACAGGCCAAGAAGGCAAAATCTTTTCAACCTACTATAGTAGCTTTGAGAAAAAAATTAAATATTATATGCATGCTGCTATTAATACTATTATAGTAGCTTTGAAAAAAAAAATTACTATATGCATGTTGCAACATGCATATTAATACTATTATAGTAGCCTTTGAAAAATTTAATACGATTAATACTATATGCTATAGTAGCTTTGGAAAATCAAGGCTAAGCTACTATGTGCATATTGCATTTTCCAAAGCTGGCTTAATAATCAACGTCATGATCTTTGTTGCTTGTTGTCTATTAATTCTAGGTATATTATATTCTTTCCATGTCATCAGCTTTTTTCCCCCTCTTTTCTTAGTTTATGGCAAAGCAAAACATATAATACTATGTGTGAATTGAGGGCACATTTTAAATTCTTGTCATGGACCTTCAAATGATTTGGACCGGCCCTGATGGTATGCCATGTCGTAGGCTAGGATACACCATAGAACAAGTCATGTCACATGGTCTACTTGGTTGACTCTCCTTAACTATTATTAGTCATGGCCAGAGAAGATATATCATATAGCGCTCTGCCGCTTTAAGGACCTGAGAAGATTAAGAGATCCGCAGTTATGCTACATACAGGCACATACTGGAACATACAAGCACATACGGGACATGATCAAGAGAGCAAAAATGTTAATCTTTGTCCAAAACAGAGAGTCGATTAATCGGCCAGTTGGTTAGCTATCGATATAGCTGATCTAGATAACGAGTTGTTGCTAGCTTTTTGTCCAATTTTGCTGTCAATTCCTAGTCTATCATGTTATTCTAGCACATTACACTCTATTCTAGTAATTATGATCACAACACATATTGAAGTCTAGCTATGTCACGATTCATATCCATCTCGGTGTCATTCTCAAGTAATTCAAGATGTCAAGATATGAGTAAATTATCATGAAACCCTAGCTATGATCATTCTAACATATTACAAACATTAAATGGAGCCTATGTGAAAAGTTACTGATCATTGAGATGAGATTTGTACATAAAATGAGCAAACCTTAATTAGTCGCTCGGCCGATTGGCTGGCTGATCCGATATTTGATCAAATTCTTCTCCGATTGGCTAGTTTGTCTTGTACATGGACAAGCTGTTTCCTTGATACAATTTGATTTCACTTCATTGTAGTCCTATTATTACACATTTTAGTGCATGTACAGGTCATTTATCATGAATAGAGCATAAGAAATCCATATATCTATGTGCGAGTGTGTGTATCATGGGTTGTGTAATATCCTTTAAGAACATTGATAAAAACCAAGATACTTTAATTTAAAGCCATTAATCATGTTGAATATGTAAGTTATTATCAAAAGCTGTAAATAATCACATTAGAACACAAAATGCAAGTAGGCTTATTATAAACCTAGATTTATATTTTTTTGGTTAATGACGTAGTACTCAATAACTTAGTTGTAGGCTTGCTCCTTGAATGCTTCAGCCACCACCACCACTACTTATGACTTCCTTTTTGCCCCCTTGCAGCTCAAGATCCAATAAAGGAGAGAATGAGCAAAGAATGTGAAAAAAGATAGCTAGAAGAGGGAAAAAAATCAATATTAGAGTGAGAGATGCATTCCTCTCACAAATCCCTAGATAGAAGCCACCTATCCCCCACTAGTAATTCTCAACGACCAATAAAAGTTTCTTCCCAAAATATGCTCTAAAAATCCCATACAATAAGTGCACAGTTACTGAGGACTTGTATCGCTCAGTTGGCAGTATGCTAGGTTTGGAAATCCGAACGGGCAGCCAAGTGGATTTCCAAACAGAAATTAGTTCGGGCAGTTTTGTGTTTTCAGGTTGACAGGTGGGTCCAAGTCTGGATATTTGGATTCTAGTGCTTTCTATTAGCTATGGGTTAGGCTGGTTAGGCATTGTGGAATTTTATTAATAAGTTATTCGACTTAGTTAACCAAGTTTCTAATGTTTAATCAATCAATATGGATATTCTAGGTTATGATTAGAGCACAATAGTATAAAATACTAATATAAATATGAATACAAAAGGGGTGGGGGGTGGGGGTGGGGGTGGGGGTAGGCTACATCAACGTAGTTTAGATTGACAAAACATTTCACGCCAATGAAACACAATGAGATTGTATGTCACTTAGTGCATCACCATTATCTATTCAGGATGATTTATATCCCTTTTCTCGCGTCCTATATGCAAACTTTTTCTTTTCATCAAGGCCCCACCACCGAGGCTCGACTGAGGTTCCAGGTGGGTTCTAGCCTTCTTGGATCTCAAGCATCCGACTCCAGAAGGTTAATGGTGTCACACAAATCGACCAACCGACCTGACCGATGTGTCAGTATATACACATTCAACATTTTGTAGGTGACACTTTTTTCTCTCCTGGAAACTATCTTTGGTAGTTAATCCATCATTAGTTTGATTGGGTGTGCATTAGGTATAGCCTTGATGATATTGTCTTTATAGTGCGTTGTCGAATGCTAGCTATTATATAGTTGTTCATCTTTGTCTATATTGTCATGTATTTTTCTCAAATAGCTTGGTTAATGAACCCTTAGTCAAACTCTAACATGTACCATTCATGTTCTTGTTATGAGTTGTGTTGGGGCGATGTAAATGTCTTGGTGGATAAGACACATTCAAGGAATAACCTGATGAGTGGTTTATTATAAGAAAATGTGGTAATGAGTCTAATGACCAAAGCCTTTCCTTCATTTTGGTTAAATGTGATTGTAAATGAAGTTAGAACTACTTCTGTTCCTTAATTCTAATCTAAAATTCATAAAAGACCTTCAATTCTCACCTCTCTCTCCAAAACAGAAATTAAAGTATTTATGGCTACAAATAACATTTTGTTAGCCTTATCTATTTACGAGAACATTTGATCCTTCCATCACATGGTGGCATTAAGCATCTGGTCATTATCACATTTCCTAGGTTTTTGGAACATGGAAGGAAAAAATGTTGTATTATGCAAATTATAAGTATAATCCTTAGTAGTAGCAAGGCAAAAGATTAAAATAACGTTTAACCAATTAATCTCGAGGTGTTCATACTTCATAATTCATATGTCAGTGTATATCTATCTAATTTGTAAGTGTAATACTGAACTTTTATTTGTGTTTTCTTCTTAATGAACCGTGCCGAGCTTGTGCCTGTTGCTCATCCCATATTTTGGTTGAGTTCAGGTTTCAAAGAACCAAAATGGACGCAAGAGAAAGCAACCTGGCTCATCTTCTGGTCCAGCCAATAGTTCAGGCACTGCAAATACTACTGGTCCTTCTCCAAGCTCTGCACCCTCGACCCCTTCCACACACACTCCTGGAGATGTGATATCCATACCGACTTTGCAACATAGTGCCAGCTCATCGAAGCCTTTGATTGTGTTTGGTTTGGATGGCGCTGCTTCTCTAACGTCACCATCAAACCAGCTGGTGAGTACGCTCGTGCGCAAATCTTAGTTCCATGGTTTGTCCAGAGTAGTGAAGTTCTTTTTTTGTCTGGACTGTTGTGCAAACTCATAAGCACTCCACCTTGGCAGTGGGGTAATAAAGATATTGAATTGCAGGCTGACATGGATCGTTTCGTAGAGGATGGTGCACTCGATGATAACGTGGAATCCTTTTTATCTCACGATGATGCTGACCCAAGAGATGCAGTAGGTCGCTGTATGGATGTGACCGAGGGTAATATTTGCTTGGATAGTAATCAGTATGTTTATTTATCCATTAGTAAAGATGGACACGGACACAAAGAGATATTTTGTTCATGTCAAAATATATGGTTCGCAATGACATGGGCACACCAAATTGTACCTGGCTTATGTCTTGTTGGGTTTGTGGCCACAACCAAAGTGCCCCTGGCAATGACATAATAAGTGTTTTGTTGGTTTGTAGCCATGCAAACAGATGCACATCATCAATGTGAAAGCCTCATAACGAATACCATTGTGCTCTTTTTAGATTGCAAAGGGACCAAAACCATTGTTCATAATGGTTAGAAAGTGATACTGAAACCAAGTTTCTTAACCATGAATTAGATGTGGAGCATGACTGTATAGAAAATAGCACTTGGTGAGTTGGTGGTAAAAATAGCAATGTCATCCACCATATGAATTGGCATTTATAAATAGATATACGAGATAAGATTTACAAGGTAATTATGTCCGAAGGAAAATGGCGGAAAAAGGGGGCCATGACCATTTTTCACTTGGAGCACAAATAGGATTGGATTGGGGCAAAGTCCTAATCCTACCTAGTCTATGGGTTCTGAATATGGAAACCTATGTTAATCCTATATAGGATTGGATTTCCATATATGGACACATGACATACTATATATATATATATATATATATATATATATATATATATTGTTGAGAGTATGAAAGGGACTTTAGTCCCACATCGGATAGAATTGAAGAGAGAGGGGTTGGCCCCTCCTATAAATATGTAGCTCCTCACATCAATAAAGTCAAGCAAAATATTCTACTATATTTCAACTTGGTATCAGAGCCAAACCCTCCTCCCCCCTCCTCCAAACCCTAACCCTAATCCCCCTTCCCTCTCCCACGGCTGCCCCCCTCTCCTCCCCTCCCCTCCGCCCCTTCCTTTCCCTCCCCTCCACTTCCGCCCCCCTTCTCCTCCCTCCCCTCCGCCCCCTTCCAGGCGACTGCTACTACTGCTTGTCGGACGGCTGCTGTGGCTGCTGTTTCGCGGCTGCCTACTGCCGTCGTAGGTGCTGTCGTGACTGATCGGCGACCCGACGACCTCGATCGACCTCAATCTCGATCTCGGCGATATTCTTCTTTTCTGAAGTTTGTAACTCGGTTCTGTCCGCATGCAACTGCGATTGCAGGAAAGAACGAAAAAATTGGTTTTCTGATTATTGCTTTCTATAAGTCAGTTGTAATCGGGATATTAATTATATAGTTGCTAGTTGGATAAAGGTATATCAGTGAGGGAACATTTGTGTGATCCCTGATCTCGACTACAACTGTCGTCTCGTGAGGTCATGCAGCCTCGGGTCGAAGCCTTGCACGGGACATGAGCAGCGGCTCTCAGGGACACCGCTGCCGCTGAAGGAATATTAGTAGACTAAGAGAGGTCGGAGATCAGAGGTAGAGACGACCTAGATTTGCCGACGCCTCACTGATGACAGAGAATAAGGAGAAGACAATGGAGACGATCTATGAAAAACTGACGGCCCAAGAGATGAAAGCTTTGGTAGACGATCTCTTCTTCAAGAGGTTGACCGAGACTAGCTCCCGTACTACACACGCTGATGCGGATCCATAACCGTACAAGATGGAAAAGTTGGAGAAACTGGAGATAAAGTTGGAGGGTACTTCCAAGTACTTGAAGTGGTTGCGTCAAGTTATGCGAACTCTGAAGGGAAGATGCTTAGTGGTCTATGTGAATGGGCAAACCAAGGCACCTGAAGATCACTCTTCACGGGAGTTTGCTGTGTGGGAAATCGTCAACAATGTGGCAACTGGATGGTTGACAGCTTCATTGACTGACCAAGTGTCAGAAAATGTGGAAGCGATAGAGGGTGCTGATGACATTTGGAGGACGCTAAAAGATGTGTACTCAAGGTCGGGCAACCCTATGAGGGTCTTCTAACTACAAGATGAACTTGATAAGGTGGTCCAAGAAGATCACACCATCTCTGAGTACGCAGCTCTGCTGAAGAAGTATTGGTCAGATCTCGACCACTATGATCCTATTGGTGTGGAGAATGAGCAAGTGGAACCGGCATTTGCGAAACATTATAAGAACATGGAGTATGCTTCGCGACAGAGAATATGAAATTTCTAAAGGGGCTCAACCCAGCATTTGAGCAGAGGAGGAATGTCATACTTACACAACCCAGACTGCCATCACTAGAGGAGGCCATACCTGCTATGGCACAAGAAGAGGCACGATTGAAGCTGATGCCTAGCACCACTAACTCTCCGGAAGAAAAATCAGCCCTAGCGATTTTTAACCCAAATTCTAACGGAGAGGGAGGATACTACAACTGTGGAGACCCTGGGCACTTCATCAGATTCTGTACGAAACCCCTGAGAGGCCATTCCAGCGATCGCGGCCGTGGAGGGCGTAGGGGTAGAAGAGGAGGCTCTACTGGTAGCAGAAGTAAGACAAATCTGGCAGAAGAGGGAAGTGAAAATCAGTCACCCGAAATAACCCCTAGTGAGAGGGAAATGCTAGAGATGTGGAGGAGCATGAGGCTTGGATCCGGCGACAGTCAAGCCACCACCCCTGGGGCATCGACTCCAACCACCTCCGGGGGTAACATCACCTACTATGCCCAAACAAGCACAGGTATACCTGCTCATACGATTGCATCTATCCACCAGCCAAGTTGGATAATTGCTCTGGGGCATCTTGCCATGTCACGGGTTCCCATAGTGAGTTCCAAGAATACACTCACCTGACAACACCTGAAAGCATTCAGACTGCTGATGGTACTGCCAGACCTATTCTGGGTAAAGGCACGGTTGAATGCACCCCTTTCATGACCCTTACTGATGTCTTGCATGCTCCATCTTTACCTGTTAATCTTTTATCCATTAGTGCTATTGTTCTTCAACTTAATTGTACTGTTTCCTTTGACATTCGTAAGGTGACTTTTTAGGAGAAGGGAACAGGGAGACGGCTGGGGACTGGCCCTTGGACTATGGTACCAGGACGGGTGGACTGGACGCAGCACTAGCATCACTGGTGGAGGAAGCACAACCGGAGGAGCCACGAAGAACTGTAGAAGCAGAATTATTACTTCAATATCAGCACATGAGACACTTCATTCAGTCTACTGAATCGGATGTATCCATCTATGTATCAAAAGGCTAATAAACAAAAGTTAGTTTGTGATGCTTGCGAGCTTGAAAAACATACCAGAAGCTCTTATGTGAGTTATGGAAATAAAAGTTTAGCTGCTTTGGATATGATACACTCAGATGTGTGGGGACCTTTTCCTACAACTGGTGTTAACGGTTTTTAATGGTTTGTCACCTTTATTGACTGTTACACTCGTGTCACCTGGGTATACCTAATGAATAGTAAGAGTGACGTCTTTGCATGCTTTCAAGATTTTCATCGCAGAGTTACGACCCAGTATAATGCCAAAGTGAAGATTTTGATATCTGATAATGGGACAAATACACAAATAAGAGTATTGAAGAGTACTTATCAACCCATGGGATACAACATCAGACTTCGTGTGCCTATACACCAGCACAGAATGACGTGGCAGAACTAAAGAACAGGCACCTGTTGGAAGTAGCACAGACAATGATGTTTGCTATGAATGTTCCTAAACACTTGTGGGGGCATGCTGTGTTGACGGCTGCATATCTCATCAACAGAATGCCCTCTCAGGTGTTGGGATGGAAGACACCATTTGAGATGCTTACAGGAAAAAATAAGTACATTGTTCCCCCAAATGTATTTGGGTGTGTATGCTTTGTGGAAGATAACAGGCCTGTGGTGGAAAAGTTGGACCCTCGAGCGTTGAAGTGCATCTTTGTTGGCTACTCAAGAACTCAGAAGGGATACTCTTGTTGGAGTCCGGTGGAGCGGAGGCTCTTTGTGAGCATGGACGTTACATTTCGGCGCAGCTTGTCATCAATAGCCAAACTCCCAACGAACACTCGACTCAGTGCATCAGCTACAACGTTTCCCTTGCCAGGCGTGTATCTGATTATGAGGTCAAAGTCGCTAAGGAGCTCAAGCCAGCGTCGTTGGCGAAGATTCAAATCTTTTTGTGTATAGAGATATTTTAAGCTCTTATGGTCTGTATAGATCTCGCACGGTACACCGTAAAGGTAGTGGCGCCACAACTTCAAGCGAACACCACTGCGGCAAGTTCAAAATCATGTGTTGGATAATTCTTCTCGTGAGGCTTTAACTGCCTCGATGCGAAGGCTAACACTTTGTCCCTTTGCATAAGGACACATCCCAATTCCTTACCTGAGGCGTCACTATATATTTTGAAGTCATCTGGTCCGTCCGGAAGGGTAAGAATTGGGGCTGAGACGTGGCGCTGCTTTAACTCCATAAACGAAGCTTCACAGTCGTCCGTCCACACGAACGTTACTCCCTTCCGAGTGAGCTGAGTCAGGGGCGACGCAATTTTGGTAAAATCTTGTATAAATCTCCGGTAGTAGCCCGCCAAACCAAGGAAACTCCGTATATCGCTAGCTGACTCAGGTCGTTTCCACTGCATAATGGCTTCTACTTTCTTTGGGTCAACCGAGATGCCTTGTGCAGAAATAATGTGCCCTAGAAAGGACATGCTGTCCAACCAGAACTCGCATTTACTTAGCTTGGCATACAACTTGTTGTCTCGAAGGGTATGAAGCACCATCCGCAGGTGTCCTGCGTGTTCATCCCTATTTTTCGAGTACACCAAGATGTCGTCTATAAAAATGACTACAAATTTATCGAGAAAGGGTCGGAACACTCGATTCATTAAATCCATAAAGGCAGCAGGGACGTTCATCAGACAAACGGCATAACTGAAAACTCGTAGTGCCCGTAACGGGTTTGGAATGCAGTCTTTGGCATGTCTTCCGGCTTAATCTTCAGCTGGTGGTAGCCCGAGCGAAGATTAATTTTTGAGAACACCGTTGCCCCTTGTAGCTGATTAAACATGTCATCTATCCTTGGCAGAGGATACTTGTTTCTGATGGTGACCTTGTTCAGCTCCCGATAATCCATACAGAGACGTAGCGTTCCGTCCTTCTTCACGAAGAGCACAGGCGCCCCCCAAGGAGACACGCTCGGACGGATGAACCCACGATCCAGTAACTCTTGCAATTGGCACTTTAACTCTTTCAGTTCGGCAGGGGCCATTCTGTACGGAGGCTTAAAAATCGGCTGTGTATTCGGGAAGGTGTCTATGGTGAATTCGATCTCTCGGTCTGCTGGCATGCCGGGTAGTTCGCTCGGAAACACATCAGGGAACTCCGTCTCAACGAAAGAAGACTCAACGTTTGCGTAATCCAGCTGTGTGTCCCGAACCGACGCTAGGAATCCCTCGCAGCCTGAGCGTAGCCTTCGTCGAGCAGATGACGCAGAAATCACCATGTCGCATCAGTTGATGGACTACTCGTTGTCACTCCCCGAGGCGTCCCCCGAGTCGTGACCGCCGTGCGGACCTGGGGTTGCGCCCGCACAAGGCTTTAATGATTTGCATAGCAAGCACATATTCAGAGTACGCAGATAAATTGAAACACAGATTTGAAACATGGAAAAGTTCTCTTTATTGATAATGAACATCTATTACAAACTCTTGAACGAGTTAGCTAATATGCCGAACGGCTTACATAGAGATGACTCAAAATGAGATAGCAGTCCTGTACATTACATCCCTTTATAAACTCAAAATAATAAGGACCTCCAGGCTGGAGGATAGCTTTGCCACGGAGCTGCATTTGTGTATGAAGAGTTGCAGCTTCTGGCTTCAAAAGGCTTCGAGGGGCGCGGTGAAGATGCGCCAACAGCTGGACTGGATCGGGAAGACGACTTCGGCTTCTCGCTCGGTTCGCCTTGGTGCGGAGAACCTGTTTCAACGAGGGTCAGCATATCGAAACATGCTGGTGAAGGCGAGCTAGCCTGACTATACCAATCAACACGTTGTTTTAATGGAGCAAGCATATTTGTGGATTTCTATCTTGCCTTAGTTCATTTACAAGTAGGCAGTATATAGAATTTACTGAAATGAACGTGCCACCGTTCGGTGGATTTTACCTGACTGTCTGATTTACCTGCACAATACTTACCTTGCCTTCCCTGCCACGAAGACACAAGTTAGTATGCAACAGGTTTAAATATACACGATGATCACTGGCTTGGTGCCATAACGGACGATAGTCTTTGACGAGAATGGTTTGCAACGAAAATACAAGAGGTGCTGCAAGCCATTTCCGCCGAACAAGAGACTAGAACAATATGTCTCGCCCGGACCGGATCGATGCCAGTGCCCAGCATCGTCCGCGAGACGTTACCCTGTGCACAAGTTGTCCATGATCGAACAATATACAAGTAACAAGTTATTGCAGTAGAGGCAACAAGAGTACAAGACAAGCAATTGTACAAGACAAGCAATATTTCGTGATTTGTTCCCAAGCGAACAAGCATGCCATTAAGTATCCGCTCGTGAAGTTTATTGACAAGCATATAACCAAGTCTATTCTCTTTTATCTTGGTTTCTTTTATTATTACTTGGTATCGTTTGATCGGGGCAAAGGAGAATGCAGATTATTAGCTGTGAAGCTTGGAAGCAGGGCTAGCTAATCGGGTTGGTAGCCACTCACTTAGATTTTGGAAGGGAGAAGGAAAGAGGCGCTTCACGACTCCGCTCGCAAGCCGCCTACTGCTCGTTTACCTGCACACGAACAGCTCGATTAATACTTCTTCCTCTCTTTCCAATCTCGGAATAGAAGTGCAAGTCAATGAACGAAAACAATGAAAACCATCGAAACCGTTCAAGGAAAACAAGCAAATCCCAAAACCAACTCAAAGCACAAAAGCAACAAGCGACATCGAAAACCGAGGCAATAAAAGATAGCAGCGGAGAGGTCCCTCCTGACTCTGCCGCTAAGCCGATCCTTGGGGCGCAGTCCACTGAATATGGGAATCGATTCCGAAGAAACAAATCCATAACGAGGACGAGTTCTTAATTCAATCTATCCCGATCGAACGATACCGTTTGTGTTTCTTAGCCGTGCTCCCCGCACCGGGGGAACGGGGTGCTACATCCTACCCAACTAATTGGAAGTTTCGTCCCGAAACTTAGGATAGGACCTACCGTTAGGGATTATTGCGTTCAGGACGGCGATCATGACTCAAGGAACAATCACGAACAGAATGGTTCGATTCACCACAGGCTAGGCATAATCCAAGTTTCATACGACATTTGTCGATTGCATGCCCTGACTTTTTACAGAATTTACAGTAGGGCATTGTGTTCCCTTTGTGTGAACCACCGTCATTTCGGCGCTTTGCAGCTTTTTTCCTCTCTCGTCTCTTTGGCGTTTGTGATTGTAGGTATGCACAGCGCCGGCAGGAACGTGAGGATAGTGTGGTTCGAGCGATAGGGCGTGATTCATGACTTCACGCATCGTACGATACTGAGGAACGGCTACGTGCGAATGGATGGCAGGGCGTAGTCCACCTTCAAACCTTCTAGCTCGACTCGCTGCATCAGGTAAATAGGCCCTAGCGAATTTGGAGAGTCGGTTGAATTCGGCGGAGTACTCCTTAACTGTCATGCTGCCTTGCCGCAGCTGCACGAACTCGTTTTCCATTTGACGTTGTACTGGAGGGGGTACAAACTCCTCTTCGAACGCGGCACGAAAGGTCGTCCACGAGATCGCCTCCTCTCCGTGATCAAATTGGAGAGATCGTCGATGCACGTCCCATCAATCGTGTGCGTTGAGCCGGAGCTGTAGTTGCGCGCAGGCGACGCGCTTCTCTTCGGGGACCTCTAGCAGAGCGAAGTGATCTTCAAGTTCGGCCAACCAATCTAGAGCTACGACTGGGTCCTCAGTCCCGTTGAATGGGGTGTTGCAGACTTTCTTGAAGTGGCCAAAGTCGAAGGCAGTCACGTCCCTCGCTCTTGGAATTTGCGGTGTCTCTACTTCAAGCACGGGCTGTTCCACCGGAGTCGTTGCTGTTGCGGCGGAATGGTTGGCAGCCAAAGTCTGAACGATCTGCTGCAGGGTATCTACCTGCTTCTGTTGGACTGAGAATCGTGCTTCTATATTGTCTTGAAACTTGAGCTGACTCTCTTCCGCTCGCTTCTCGGCCCGTTCATGGCGAGCCTCGTCCCTTTGTTGGTTTTCCCCCAACATCCGCAATATTTGCTGAACGGGATCGATGCTTGGCGTGGCTCGCTGACTCCTTGAACTTCCCGAAGTATCCGAACTACTTTCTTGGCCTTGCGTTTCGTCCGGAGTTTGCGCTGCAGATTGCGCTGGAGCCATTCCTTCAAAAGAAGGTAAATTACATTAGGATCATAATGTATTATGGACTTATTGCATGAACGTATCTCATTTTGGCCTAGCGAGTTCAAGAGTTCGCACAGGAATTTGATCGTTAAAGGAACTTTTCCAGCACGAAGTCTAAGGAACTTGAATCTGTGCTCTGATACCACTATGTCACGCCCCGAGGCGTCCCCCGAGTCGTGACCGCCGTGCGGACCTGGGGTTGCGCCCGCACAAGGCTTTAATGATTTGCATAGCAAGCACATATTCAGAGTACGCAGATAAATTGAAACACAGATTTGAAACATGGAAAAGTTCTCTTTATTGATAATGAACATCTATTACAAACTCTTGAACGAGTTAGCTAATATGCCGAACGGCTTACATAGAGATGACTCAAAATGAGATAGCAGTCCTGTACATTACATCCCTTTATAAACTCAAAATAATAAGGACCTCCAGGCTGGAGGATAGCTTTGCCACAGAGTTGCATTTGTGTATGAAGAGTTGCAGCTTCTGGCTTCAAAAGGCTTCGAGGGGCGCGGTGAAGATGCGCCAACAGCTGGACTGGATCGGGAAGACGACTTCGGCTCCTCGCTCGGTTCGCCTTGGTGCGGAGAACCTGTTTCAACGAGGGTCAGCATATCGAAACATGCTGGTGAAGGCGAGCTAGCCTGACTATACCAATCAACACGTTTTAATGGAGCAAGCATATTTGTGGATTTCTATCTTGCCTTAGTTCATTTACAAGTAGGCAGTATATAGAATTTACTGAAATGAACGTGCCACCGTTCGGTGGATTTTACCTGACCGTCTGATTTACCTGCACAATACTTACCTTGCCTTCCCTGCCACGAAGACACAAGTTAGTATGCAACAGGTTTAAATATACACGATGATCACTGGCTTGGTGCCATAACGGACGATAGTCTTTGACGAGAATGGTTTGCAACGAAAATACAAGAGGTGCTGCAAGCCATTTCCGCCGAACAAGAGACTAGAACAATGTCTCGCCCGGACCGGATCGATGCCAGTGCCCCAGCATCGTCCGCGAGACGTTACCCTGTGCACAAGTTGTCCATGATCGAACAATATACAAGTAACAAGTTATTGCAGTAGAGGCAACAAGAGTACAAGACAAGCAATTGTACAAGACAAGCAATATTTCGTGATTTGTTCCCAAGCGAACAAGCATGCCATTAAGTATCCGCTCGTGAAGTTTATTGACAAGCATATAACCAAGTCTATTCTCTTTTATCTTGGTTTCTTTTATTATTACTTGGTATCGTTTGATCGGGGCAAAGGAGAATGCAGATTATTAGCTGTGAAGCTTGGAAGCAGGGCTAGCTAATCGGGTTGGTAGCCACTCACTTAGATTTTGGAAGGGAGAAGGAAAGAGGCGCTTCACGACTCCGCTCGCAAGCCGCCTACTGCTCGTTTACCTGCACACGAACAGCTCGATTAATACTTCTTCCTCTCTTTCCAATCTCGGAATAGAAGTGCAAATCAATGAACGAAAACAATGAAAACCATCGAAACCGTTCAAGGAAAACAAGCAAATCCCAAAATCAACTCAAAGCACGAAAGCAACAAGCGACATCGAAAACCGAGGCAATAAAAGATAGCAGCGGAGAGGTCCCTCCTGACTCTGCCGCTAAGCCGATCCTTGGGGCGCAGTCCACTGAATATGGGAATCGATTCCGAAGAAACAAATCCATAACGAGGACGAGTTCTTAATTCAATCTATCCCGATCGAACGATACCGTTTGTGTTTCTTAGCCGCGCTCCCCGCACCGGGGGAACGGGGTGCTACACGTGTAGCAGAATTCGGCTTCTCCAGGCAGGCGGAAGACTCGTTTCTCTGCACACTCGATAGTTGCCGAGCAGGCGCCGAGCCAATCCATTCCCAAAATGATATCATAGTCATGAACATCTAGAACTAAAACATCTAGCGATAGCTTCCTTCCTCCAATACAGACCTAACCACCTTGGCATACTGAACGGACAGGTATTTTTGTGCCGGAGGGGGTGCTAACACTTAAGTCTAGATACAACGGAGTCATTTCTATATTGTTCTCTACGGCAAAATTTGTGGATATGAAATTATGCGTTGCACCAGAATTAAATAGCACACGTGCAGGTATGTTATTAAAAAGCAAAGTACCTGACACAACGGTGTCTGAGGCCAGAGCTTCCTCTCGTGTCGTCATATAGACCCGATCTTGAGCTTAACGACGCTCTTGCTGAGGCGCAGCTCGATTGGCCTGGGTTGCAGCAGCCTGATTTGGATGTTGAGGGGCGAGCAGAGCGGCGCAACGGGCAGTCAGGAACGGCATGGTCTGGGTCTCCACAAACGAGGCATAGTTTGAGCTTCCTTTGGCAGTTGTGAATCGTGTGCCCTGGCTTCTTACAGTAGGAACATGGTTGCCTTGTATTTCCTCTTTGATTACCGCCGTTATTTGGGCGCTTTGCAGCGTTGTTTCCTCTTTCGTTGCTATGGCGTTTGTGATTGGAGGTATTCACAGCGCTGGCAGAAACGTGAGGATACTGCGGTTCAAGAGAAAGGGCGTGGTTCAGGACTTCCCGCATCGTCTGATACTGGGGAACGACTACAGCGCGTGGATAGCAGGACGGAGACCTCCTTCGAATCTCCTGTCACGACTCGCTGCATCAGGTAAATAGGAGCTGGCAAATTTGGCGAGCCGGTTGAATTCAGCGGAATACTGCTTTACCGTTATGCTTCCTTGGCGTAGTTGTACAAACTCGTTTTCCTTCTGACGACGTACGGGAGGGGGTATAAACTCCTCTTCGAATGCGCTACGGAAAGTAGCCCATGCAATCGTCTCTTCATCATCGTCTGTTGGAAGAGATCGTCGATGCACGTCCCACCAGTCGTGCGCGTTCAAACGGAGCTAGAGGTTGGCACACGCAACGCGCTTCTGCTCGGGTACCTCCAGGAGTTTGAAGTGATCCTCCAGTTCGGCCAACCATCGATACCTCCATAAGCAGTTTTTGATTCCCCACTTCCGTAACCAACCTTTTATACCCAATGGACGAAAAAATGGACAAATAATCGTCCTGATTGTACAAAACATAGTAGTTACCTAACCAACTCTTCCTGGATGTCCGTCGGTGCCGCGACGTATCCTCCATAAAGCACTATGAGTTTGTTTATGTTGCTGTTATGTTCGCGGGCCCGTACCCCATCATAAAAGAATTTGGTGCATCTGTCTCCATCGCGTAGCCAAGAACAATTGGCCCTTTGCGCCATATGAATATCCTCGAACAGACGGCCACGATGTCACGCCCCGATTTCGTGGAATGCGATAGTCCTCCGGGCGTAACGCCGTGCGGGCCTAGGTTGCGTACCGCATAAGGCTAAGATATTTTGCATAGCGAGCACATATTCAGAGTACGCAGATAAATTGAAACACAAAGTTGAAACGTGGAAAAGTTCCCTTTATTGATAATGAACATCTATTACAAACTCTTGAACGAGTCATAAGGTTGTCGCACGGGCTTACAAAAGTTGACACAAAATGAGATAGTTGTCCTGTACATTACATCCTTTACTAAAGCTTCAAAATAAGAGACCTCCCGGCGGGACAATGGCTTTCCCTCGGAGCTGCATTGTGTTTGGGTTGCTAGCTCCTTGCTTCAAATGCTTCAAAAGGTGGCACGATCAAGACGCGCCTACAACTGGACTGGATTGGGGAATGACTTCGGCCCCTTGCTCGGATCTCCTTAGTGCGGGAAACCTGTTTCAACGAGGGTCAGTACATCGAAATGTACTGGTGAAGGCAAGCTAACCCAACTATACCAATCAACACGTTGTTTAGATGAAGCATGCATATTATCTTGTGGTCTTTCTATCTTGCCTTAGTTCATTTTATAAGCATGCAGTATATATAGAATTTACTGAAATGAACTTGTCACCGTTCGGTGATTTTACCTGCCCGTCTGAACCAAGGTTCAAAGTATCGGTATCGGAATCGGTATCGGACCATTCGTATGAGTATCGGGATCGGCGGTATCGGTAGTATCGGCGGTTTCGGATCGGAGTATCGGATTTTTTGGTATCGGAAAGCAAACAACTATTAGTAAATTATTAACATTTTAGAGAATATATTTTATACATTTATGCATAATTTAAAGTATTTTCAGTATTGTTTCTTAGTATTTTTGATATTGAATGAAATAGTAGTCATCCTTGTCGATTGATTTTTATGCGATAGATAAGTTTTCCTCTTTTATATGTTTTTACAATCTTACTATGCTTTTACATCCTTTCTAATTGGTCTTTTTAATTCAAATTTTTTTGCCGAATTGACTGAAAAATAGACCTCTAATGTCGGTATCGGTCAGTATCGGGTATCGGTCGGTATCGGATCGGGACATGCCAAACTGTATCGGTATCGGCCGTATCGGATCGGTATCGGCCGATACTTTAAACTATGGTCTGAACCACCTGCACATTACTTACCATGTCCTTCCCTGCCACGAAGACACAAGTTAGCTTGCAACAGGTTTAAATATACGAGGAGATCATTGGCTTGATGCCATAATGGACGATATAGTCTTGAACAAGGATGGCATGCAGCAAAGATTCAGTAGTGGCTACAGACCATCCCGTCCAGATACAGGAGACTATCGTCCGGATCGGATCGGTGCCAGTGCCCCAGCGACCGTCCGCAGGAACCAGTGACCTTGTGCACAAGTTGTCCGTGATCAAACGACATGTTTAGTAAGTTTATCAGTTGATGCAGTTGAGGCAACATAAGTACGAGACAAGTGGCATGGCATGATTCATTTTGCATAGTTTCCCTGATCAGTTTGTTGCCTTGCAGGATGAGTTCTATAGATAGCACAATTTAAACAAGAAGTATACATTCTAACTTGTATTTATGCATATAATGAGCATTTCCAAACGAACAAGCATGCAATATAAGTAATCGTTCCCAAGTTGAATTACAAGCATAATAATCCAAGTCTATTCCTTTTTATCTTGACATCTTTTAGTTATTACTTGGTATCGTTTGATCGGGGCAAACAAGAATGCAAGATTTTTAGGTGTGAAGACTTGGAAGAAGGGCCAACTGAATCGAATATAAGTCACTCACAAGTTGGTTGGAAGGAAGAAGGAAAGAGGTGCTTCAGGACTCCGCTCGCGCGTTGCCTACTGCTTGCTCACCTGCATTGCCACGAACAGCTGATCAATACCTCTTCCACTCTTTCCAATATCGGAATTGAAGTGCAGTTCAACGAACGAAAATAATGAAATCCATTGAAATCGTTCAAGAAAACGCAAGCAAATCCGAAAATCAACTCAAGGCACGAAAGCAACAAGCGACAGCGAAAACTAGGCAACAAAAGATGCAGCGGAGAGGTCCCTCCTGACTCTGCCGCTAAGTCGATCTGGGGGGCACGGTCCACTGAATATGGGAATTGATTCCGAAGAAGCAAATCCATAACGAGGATAAGATCTTGTTTCAATCTATCCCGATCGAATGATACCGTCTTGTATTTCTTAGTCGCGCTCCCCGAATAGGGGGAACGGGGCACCACACACGACCCACCTCCTCTACTAGAATTCTCTCTCTTTCCGTCAGATCCACATTAAGTACATCTGCCTGGAGACAATCCTGGACTCCCTTGAGCTCCTGCTCCTTGGCCCTCACGTTCGGCGCAGGTCTGCCACTATTCCATGCTTTAAGTCTTTTTTTACCCTTTTCAGCCAACTCACCAGTTGGAACTTGGTATTTCCCTCCACCTCCACCTGTAGTCCTCCGTACAACGTCTGTTTATACATCAAGTAGGTGCCACACATTGTTATACCTGGAAGGGCGGGATCGTCTCGCCTCCGTAGCTGCCAGCCGAATCCGAATTGGAAAATGGTCACTGGTCCTTGCCGTAAGTCCCTCGGCTCCAACATGTGTAAATATGTCGAACCAGCTCATGTTACCAAAGCTCGATCCAGTTGACAGATGACTCGCTTCTGCACCGCTGTATTATTCCATGTCCATATATGCCCCTCTGACCAGGCCTCGCAATCCTGATTATAGCAAACAATTCTTGAAGTCATGCAAAATGATGTCAGGGACGCGCCTGCCACAAATTTTCTTATGACCATATAAGAGGGCTTTGATGTCTCCGATAGCCAGTAATGGTAAACCCATATCTCTCTGCAACACCGCTAAGATAGATAATCTCCTACCATAATCTCCTCTGCTGATCGTGGTCATTATGACCATGGACAACACAGAAAATGAAGCGCAAGCCACCTTTATTAGTTAAAAATGAGAGCAATAACTTGTTCTGAAATGAATAATACCTGACTGTACCAGCCTATGTTACCCGGACTCTCCACTTTAGGAGAAGTACCCGTGTCCACCGGGTAGGACATGGGTATGGGTACGGAATCCGTATCTGGTCCTCTATAGTGACAATCGGATCCTTCATGGTCCTTTATGGTGATAATCGGAAGACTGGTTGTGAAGTAAATAGTTTATTTTAATGTGGTAGTAAAGTAGATTGTTTATTTTAATATGGTGGATTTGTAGTAAAGTTATGAAACCTTACAAATTTAATTACTTGATGTCTTTTTATGAAACTATGCAAATTTAATTATAAGCTTAAATATATGAAACAATGCAAACTTTATTACAATTGTCTTTTTATGAAATTATAGAAATTTAATTAGAGATTTGTCTTTTTATGAGACCGTGCAAATTTAATGTCTTTTATGAAGACACAAATTTAATTACATGATGTGTCTTTTTATGAAACCATATTCTAATGTATTTATTTTAATAGTCATATTTCCGTACCTGTATTTAAAATTTGGATCCATTTTAGTCGAGTCCGTGTGTCCTTCAATTATGAGTTTGAAGGGCCCGACTCTTTGATATGTACCCGTACCCGACACTTGTATCCGAGTCCAGATAACATAGGTCCCAGCTTCTTTTATCCTACCGTACCTAGATTCGAGCCATACTACATATGTGTAGATTATTGACTTGTCCCCACCGCATCGTCGTTCTCTTGACGAAGATCCTTTTTAATTTGATCTTGATCTCAAGAATAGCATTAATAGTATACTGATTCATCCGCAACTTATCTAAAATCTTCTTCCATCTCCCAATCCAGTACGCACCATGCACATACCAAGCAATAATCAACATTTATTCAACAGATATGTCCCCATGCATACCAATTGACCTGACATCTGGGGAGTATCAGGCGTTGCCTCATGTAGGTCCATCTCTGTTGGACGACTAGATGCGCTCTCCGCCTCCCTTCGAAGTAGTATCGGCCACTCCAGATTGTCTCTGACTACTGCACCTCCCTCCTCAAACTCTTGCAAATGATGTGGTCGCAATACATCTTCCCGCGGGTTGGGGGCATGTCGTTTCCTGCTTGAATAGACAGTCACCATCTCATATCCTCCCACTTTCTTTCCTTTGTTTCCAGTCACATGACCACGAGTTAGCGCCCCCCACCTTGTGTCGTGAATTAGATGGCCCTCCTGCTGGCAGGATGCAGGAGAGCACCATATCCCTGTTTGCATTACTGCTCCCTCCTCCCTTAAAGTGCCATTCTGATCCTTCATCTCTCCCTCTAGGAGTCTCAGCAATGTTACTGGAAACACCCGACAATACAGTACCAGTTCGAGCTCCATACCTCCATTACTCTCCATAGGTACCATCTCCTGAGTGTTTACCATCTCCAATTCCTGCTGCACTATAGCCTCCTCCTTGTCCCCCCCTATATGCTGCTGGGCTATCAGCTCCCCCCACATCATGATACTATGGCTGCTCTCCCCTTCTTCCTCCTCCGAAAGTCTATACTGCTGACTCAAATGCTCGAAACAGTTACACCGGTAGCACATCGGCGGCACCCATTCATACTCCACTCGTGCAATCTTCTCCCCCGATGGTATATCATATTACAGTACCCGTGGAAGAGGTCTGCCCGCCTCTATTTCGACAAAGACCCTAGCGTACAATAGTCTGGAGTGCTTGAACGTAGGATCATCACCTTTGATTGGTTTTCCGATCAGGCTCGCCAGCTTCATAAGCATCGAGTTATCCCAATATGAAAGTGGGAAACCTGAAAATCGAACCCATATAGGCACCGTATATAATAAGTCATGTTCGCATTTATCTCCTGACTTCCATTCCTTCAGTATAATAAGCCTCCCATCAAAGGTCCATGGCCCTTCCTGCAAAATGCGATCGACATCCTCCCGCAACCCGAATTTGACAAAGAAGCCCTCCTCCCCAGCATAAAATTCCATGCTATCTTTCGGCCTACAGACTCTCGCTGCATATGCGTGTATTTATCCATAGAAAGGTTCATCTCCAAGGACACATAGCACTATCGTATTTTGCCAATATGTCGCAGTCCTCGCTATCTCTTCCGCACTGAAGAACGCACGTTGCCCCCGCCTGCTACTTTATTGGACTTGACGTAGTGCATCGAGTTAGCTGTCGTCTCCGCTCCCCCTCGACATACATCTGCCCACATCCTCTCTATGGTATGTGTCGGCGTCGTTCCCTTATCCAAGCCATGTCTGGTCATCCCTATTGCTTGTGGAACCGGCACACCCACCTTATCCACCCTCGACATCGGTGGAGACACTCGAACTGTCGCCTGTCCCGTCCCATCGAAGGTTGCCCGATCTCCGACGATTTCTGTGTCGTCGGCGAATGTGTCTGCACACGAAAGAACCCTCTCGTTGCAGCCGGTCGCATGGCGGTAGGGTTTCCACCACCGCCCCCACTACCATGTCCGCTCCTCCCTTTCACCACCGGAGCCTTCCTTTTTTTTCGTCGTCGCTGCACCACCGTACTCCATCCGCCATCTGCCTGCTGTCCTAGGGCTTCCTCCGCCACCGACAACCCCTCTCCACAGAAAGAAAACATTAGTCATAAAATATTATTGACTTATTGCATGGAGAATCTTATTTCGCGGCAACAAAAATTCAAGGCATTAAAACCAATAAACTCGTGTCGTTTTCGAAAATCTTAAAACCAAGAAATTTTGAGAAAGTAAAACCGTGTTCTGATACCAAACTCTCACACCCCGGTTCAGCAGAACCTAACGTCCAAGCTTGGGCTTCCCACACCTCGGTTCTGCAGAGCCGCTGTCCTCGCTTGGCGTAATGTCGTACAAGACTGGGGTTATGCTTGTACAAGGCGTGCTCATGCTCATTTTATTAAAAAGATATTTGAAAGAGTTTACAACATTCACAAAGAAATTGAATACACAATTGAAATGAAAATAGCTCTTTATTGATAATTCTTTGAAATGAAAAATAAGGCCCTCCAGACTTGGCTTACAACTTGCAGAAATATTGAAATGAGATACAACGTTGTTCCATACATCATATCCCTTATTGAAATATTAAAACTCATGGACCACCTTCAGCTAGAGTCTTCTTCTCCACTTGGAAGCTTCAAGTACAAGATTTCTAAAGAGTCGGACAATGGTCCTTCAATGTTCTCTCGCAGCAGCTAAATCCCCAGCACCCGAGGATGCTCACAAACGTGAGTCAGTACGCAAATTGTACTGGTGAGTGGCCTCAACCAATCTCACCAAAAAAGCCAACAATAAATAAATGTGAAAGCAACAGTTATTATAATGTGATCTTGCTATGTTGCCTTAAGTTTAGTTTAACAATTCATAATATAATAACATAAGGAACATAATGATTTATCACTATTTGGTGATTTCTTACCCACGATCGTTCAGCCATCCCTGTATTTGAGTATTAACTTACTCAGCCTGCATAAGACATTGTTAGCTATGACATATGTCTATATGAAGGTCATTGATTCAGCATCAAACTTCGACTTAGAGTTGGTTAAGCGGTTCCCCTCCCCGAAGGGTAGCGAACCCACTTGGAGGTTTCCGAATCACCGTGCTACCTTGCACATGCTCTGATTCCTCCCAGGACGAACGAATCCGTGACCGCGGATTACCGTTCGAGGAATTATTTCTTGTTCACAAGTTGTTCATGACCATGCATATGATGCAACTTTACTAATAAAAGAAACACAATATGCACGTATAGAAACTTGATAATTATCCCACAATTCTCGTTTGAGCCGCAGCTCGCCATACTTACCGTCCGCATCGGGACTTGTATAATCGACCCTTCTATAACGACACAGGTTAATAGAATGTGATTATTTATCTTGTATTATCTTTCTGGGTTCTTGCTAGGTATCATTGATCGTTTTATTAAGCATGATGACTAAAGGATTCGTCGAATGATCGAAGTCACTCACTAGTTGGTGAATAGCTGAGGAAGAGAGATCTTCTTCTTCGGGACTTTAGACACGGCTCACAGGCTCATCTGCATTGACACCAACAATAGTTCAGAACTCTACTTTTCTTTCTCTCAGTAATTCGATATGAAATGCGAGGCAGTGAAAGCAAGCAATGAAAACCATTCATCGAAAACAATCACGAAAACGCAATCACAAAACCAACAACGAAACCCATCGAAAATCAACAACAAAAACCTACAGCGCACGGGTCTTGAGGCTTAGACCCTTATATAGAGTTTACTTCCCAAGACACCATGCACTACATCTTGGGAGCAACTTCTAATGATTCTATCCCATAACGAGGAACAACTCCCCGTTTATTTGTCCCGATCAATCGATACCGGCAAAGTTTTTCCATTCTCTGATTCCGACTCGGCCATTCCAACCATTAGTCCACACCGCGCTCGGCAACGATATTACCGTGCTCAGCAACGGGATCGGGGCACTACATGTTCAACTGAAGATAGGTGTTAGACGTCCAGTTACTTCCCTTTTGTTGGAGGAACCTTGTTACTTGGAGAAGTAAAAAAGCAGAATGTGGTTGTAAGATCGAGTGCAGAAGTCGAAAACAAAAGTATGACACTGAAAATTTGTGAGATTTTATGGCTTAAGCTTCCACTACAAGATTTGGGAGTTGGAATCAGCCTATGGAGTTGTTTCGTGATAATAAAGCTACTCGTGGTATTGTAGACAATCTGATTCAACATGATAGAACCAAGCATGTTGGGATTGACATATTCTTTATTAAGGAAAATTAGAGGAAAAAGTAATCAAGGTATCGTCTATTAGAACATAAGATCTAAGTCGCTGACATTTCCACCAAAGCCGTCTCGAGTCTGAAAATTTTCAAGTTCTTAGACAAGTTGGGCATCTGCAATATCTATGCACCAACTTGAGAGGGAATGTTGATATGTAATCTTGTAATTGTCTGTTAACTATTATCCTACACCTCACTTTAGTCCCACATCGTCTGGGCTAAAGGAGGATGTCATGACTTGCTCCTATAAACGAACCAAGACTTCTCATGTACTAAATATTGAATGACTGAGAAGCAAGTCTTAAATGAACATGCCTGAATTTCTGTTCCACAAAATATATTGAATGACTGAGAAGCAAGTCATAAATGAACACCTCAGTAGACGCTTGACACGTTCCAGATGCTTGATTTGTGTTTGGCGCAAAAATCTCTCGTGTCCATGTCTTTGTTTCTGCAGCTTGTCATCTATTTGTGTCTATGCAACATAGATTGACACCATGCAGTCAATAAAATTATTAAACTTCTGGCTTTCATGATCAGGTTTTACATTTTCTGAGATTGGGTTCATTCGAGCAAGTACAAGCAAAGTCGTTTGTTGCCACTTCTCATCGGATGGAAAACTTCTCGCTACTGGTGGCCATGATAAGAAGGTGAGGAACAAAACAATTGTTATTATACAACCTGTGCACTTGGTGCTGCTGTTATTACTGCTAGTATAATTACTTAAAAACAAAAATATAATGATTTTGCAATAGCAGTAATGTATATTTTGAATAGCTGTACATTTATCTAATGATTTTGCAATAGCAGTAATGTATATTTTGAATAGCTGTACATTTATCTAATGATTTTGCAATGTAGGCTGTTTTATGGAACGCAGATACTTTAAAACCAAAATCTACATTGGAAGAACATTCGTTGCTCATAACTGATGTTCGGTTCAGCTCAAGCGTGCCCCGTCTAGCTACTTCTTCTTTTGATAAAACTGTGAGAGTTTGGGATGCTGACAATGTGAGTTCAAACATTCATTCAATAATTGTTGTTTTCTTTAATGTAATCTTGAGCATTTGATTAATTTACTCTATACTATAGGCTTCTGCTATCACTTGAATTCCCTTCTTAGTTGAAGTCTTACTGTTTTTTTCCATTTCCATTAACAGCTTTAACTTAGTTATATAGGTTAGCTTCTGCATCTGAGCATTTTAGTTTCTTAGGTCCTTTTATTTGCAATTTGCTCTTTCTGTTTGCTTCATTTATCTAAGTTCCATTAACTGCATTGAGCTTACAAGTTATTAGGAAAAAAAGCTCATTATTGTCACATAATTTGTATTACTCATGAGGTCCATCAAAAGGAAGTCTTTAACATGGAACAAAGATACATGAAGCAAAAAAGAAGTAACAACAAAGCTGTTGATATGGTATATTGGGTGTCATATTTAAGTATAGTATAAGCACAACGGAATATCCTGAGGACATATTTGGGATGCCAGAATATGTCACAGGATATTCCATTATGAGATTATTGTCATAATGATTGAGATCATTGTATTAATGCCAATGAGACAATCAATAAAATTATCAACTAATTTCAACATGGTATCAGAGCCAAGTTTCCACAAACCCTAGCCGTCACCAAGCTTCCACAAACCCACAGGAGGATTTCCTAGATCTCCTCCACCGAACTCTTCCACGCCCCCCCTTCTACCCTTCGCAGGCCGCCCTTCGCTGTTGCTGCCCCGTCCCGCTACTGTTGCGGCTACTACTGTTGCTGCGGCTGCTGCGACTGCTGTTGCTGCTACTGCGACGGCGGCCGTGACATGCGTGCTGCCGCCTCCTCCGCACCAGCACGAGACAGCGCCTAATAGGGATGCCTAGATCTGAAAATGGGGGGGACATGTTCGGAGCTAGGAGCGGACGACGAGGACGAGCGTGAGTCGTGGAGCGGACGTGACGTGATTGGATTGATGACGCATCGATGGAGGAGATCATCAAGAAGGTAGATTCTGCAGAGGTGGCGATGTTGATGAAGTTGTTAACGATGTCGGCTGGTGAGAACACGACACGAACGTCGCCGGAGTTGAAGCTTCCCTCCATCAATCTGAAATTAGATGGACCAGCCACCTATCTGAGTTGGTCACGGCGGGTGAGAAGAACCCTCGTAGGAAAAAACATAGAGGGGTTCCTGACGGGCAAGGCGACAGAGCCGGACGAGGGCTCGACAGGACGCGACGAGTGGAAGTCCACTCATATGGTGATCTACATCTGGCTTCTCAACTTCTTAGTCCAGTCTATTGCCGCCACAGTAGACGGTATTGAGATGGTGAATGATGTGTGGAAAAAGTTGAGAAGGACCTATGATGGTGTGGGAAACAACTTACGGGTCTTCCAGATAAAGGGGGAGATTGATGACACCGTACAGGGAGAGAAGACGGTGCAGGAGTATGCCACGGAGTTGGAGCGTCTGTGGTTGGATTATGATCACTCCTCAGATCGGACGAGCTGCGGGGACCCTAAGTGTAAGGAGAGACATGTGTGTCTGCAGGAGAGGACGATGAAGTTCCTCAAAGGGCTGACTGCAGCTTTCGCACAGAGGACGGCCCTACTTCTAGCCCAACCAAAGATCCCTAGCCTTGAGGAGGCTATCTTAGCCATAATCCAGAAGGAGACACGCATCAGGCTGCAAGCCGGGACAGGTGGTCCCCCCGAAGCAAAGTCAGCACTAGCGATCACCAGCTCAGGTAACACAGGATCTAAGGGAGAGCCCTGACAGCATAATCGGCAGTGCTACAACTGTGGGGAGATGGGTCATCATCGGTATGCTTGTACCAAACCACCTAGGGAGGGAGATTCAGGTGGTGGACGAGGACCGTTCGGCGGACGATGATATAATAGAGGACGTGGTTGTGGTCGAGGGGGTAGACGAGGCGGCCGAGGAGGTTATCGGGCGAACCTCCTGATATCAGAAGGGAACGGAGAAGCTGATGGCACCTTTACTGTGGAGGACCAGGCACTGGGAGACATGAGGAGTAGAACAGAGGAGGCGTCCATCTCATTCTTTGTTAGGGGCAACGCTGCCATGTATGCCCATCCATCAGAAGGTACTGACGAATCACTTGCCCTTGCGTCTATCTGTTCCCTTAAATCATCAGACTGGATTATCGACTCGGGAGCATCTCGGCATGTGACGGGAAATGCTAGTGAGTTTTCTTCCTACACTCACCTAGCATCAGCAGACAACATTCAGACAGCTGATGGCACTTTCCAGCCAGTGGTCGGTGAGGGTACTGTTAATTGTACAGGTTCAGTAAGATTATCCAATGTTTTACATGCTCCATCCTTTCCAGTCAGTCTCTTGTCCATTAGTTCTATAATCCTCCAACTTAAATGCATTGTTTCTTTTGATATTCCTAAGGTGACCTTCCAGGAGAAAGGGACAGGACGAAGACTTGGGACTGGCACTTGGCATGAGGGACTGTGGTACCTAGATCGAGAAGGACTGGACTCAGCATTGGTATCTATGGCAGAGAAGGCTGGCATGGAAGGACTGCAGCAGAGGACTGAGGATACCTTGATACTCCATCATCGGAGGATGGGACATTCTTCCTTTGATACTTTAAGTAAGTTGTATCCAGAGATTTATGCAAAAACAAATAAAGAGAAATTAGTATGTGATGCGTGCGAGTTAGGAAAACTTACTAGGAGTTCATATGTTGGCACGGGTCATAGGAGCACTTTTGCTTTTGAGGTAGTATATTCTGATGTCTGGGGTCCATGTGCTACTAACACTATGAATGGTTATAAGTACTTTGTTTCTTTCATTGAGTGTGCCTCTCGTGTTACCTGGTTATATTTGATGAAAAATAAGAATGATGTACCTGCTTGTTTTCGGGATCTCCATAAGCATGTCCAGACTCAGTACAAAGCAGTTGTGAAGGTACTGAGGTCTGACAATGGAACGGAGTACACCAACAGGACGCTTGCAGAATACCTGTCAGCACACGAAATACAACATCAGACCACCTGTGCATACACACCAGCACAAAATGGAGTTGCAGAAAGAAAAAACAGACACCTTCTGGAGGTCGCAAGAAGTGTGATGATCGACATGAATATCCCACAGAGTCTGTGGGGGCATGCAGTGTTGACAGCAGCTCAACTCATCAACAGGATGCTCTCGAAGGTCCTCGGATGGAAGTCCCCATGTGAGGTATTGCAAGGCAATAATAGTGGGATACTCCCACTGAAGGTGTTTGGGTGTGTGTGTTTTGTGAAGGACAACAGGCCATCAGTTGGGAAACTTGACCCTAGAGCGGTCAAATGCATCTTCGTAGGCTACTCGGTGACCCAGAAGGGGTATGTGTGCTGGAGTCCAGTAAAGAAGAAGAAGTTTGTCAGTATGGATGTCCACTTTCGGGAGCATGAGCCATACTACCGCCAGGACGGAACTTCACACAACACGCCTAATACTGCCAGTATTAGGCGAGAGGGAGAGATGGAGAACTTGGTGGTAACCGATTTAGAAGTTTAGCATGGTGGCACGGAGAAGGGACAAGAAGGTGAAGGTGTTAGGCCTACGGCTCAGGGAGAGTTACTTACCTACAGCAGGAGAGAGAAGCAAACTGCAGGACCAGTACCGACAGTGCCAGTGCCAAGTCCCTTGCCTGCGTTCGTCCCAACTCCTGAGGCACCGACACCAACCCCCCTTCAGGTGATACCCCCCTTCACAAGATATCATTCCTCCTACTTCTACTCCTCCCATACCACTATCTGTACGGAGGACCACTCGCAGCAATGCAGGAAATCCTCCAAACAGATATGGTTAGGATATTGCTCAGTTTGTTTCTTATGACCATATCCCTTCTTCTCATGGAGCATTTATAGCATCTTTGGATAGTATTACTGTACCTAACAATTGGCAGGTTGCCAAGAACGATCCAAAGTGGAAAGCGGCAATGCACGAGGAGTTGGGAGCTCTGGAGAAGAACCACACTTGGGAGCTTGTGAGACTGCAAGAGGGGAAGAGAGCAGTTGGATGCAAGTGGGTCTTTACCGTGAAGCAGAACCCAGATGGACAGGTTGAGCGCTACAAAGCTCTAGTAGCCAAAGGATACAGTCAGACGTACGGCATCGACTATGACGAGACCTTTGCACCAGTTGCAAAGATCAGCACTGTCAGGACTCTGATTTCTCTGGCAGCGAATGGTGGATGGAAGCTACACTAACTGGATGTGAAGAATGCGTTTCTTCACGGAGATCTAGTGGAGGAGGTGTACATGGAGATACCACCAGGATTTGGCACCAATCAGACAGTAGGCAAGGTCTGCAGGTTGAAGAAGTCCCTCTATGGACTGAAGCAGTCTCCTCGAGCGTGGTTTGACAGATTCAGAAGGGCGATGATAGGGATGGGATATCAGCATATCAATGCTGATCATACTGTGTTCTTCCGTCGGAGTGGAGGCCACATCACCATGCTTGCGGTGTATATGGACGATATGATTATCACAGGAGATGATGAGCAGGAGATCGCCCAACTCAAAGGAAAGCTTGGCAAGGAATTCGAGGTGAAGGATCTCGGCCTTCTTCGGTACTTCCTTGGAATTGAGATTGCTCGAGAAGCAGAGGGGATTGTTCTCTCTCAAAGGAAGTATGCACTGGACCTTCTCACAGAAACTGGGATGTTGGGGTGCAAACCTGCAGCGACACCAATAGATCAGAGGTTCAAGATTGATGCTGAGGCTGGAGAACCAGTTGATCGGGACAGATACCAGAGACTGGTTGGCAAGTTGATCTATTTGAGCCACACACGTCCTGATATCTGCTTTGCAGTAAGTGTGGTGAGCCGCTACATGCATGACCCACGGAAGGGTCATATGAATGCAGTGTACCAGATTCTGAGGTACTTGAAAGGTGCTCCCGGGAAGGGACTAATATTCAGGAAGAACAATCACGTGAGCATCGAGGGCTACTGTGATTCTGACTGGGCTAGTTGTACTGATGACAGGAGGTCTACCTCGGGATATTGCATATTTGTAGGAGGTAACTTGGTCTCCTGGAGGAGTAAAAAGCAGTCTGTGGTGACCAGATCGACAGCTGAAGCAGAGTGCAGAGCTATGGCCTTGGGAGTTGCAGAGCTGCTATGGTTGAAGAATATGCTGGTGGAGCTGAAGCTGGATCAAGGAGCCAAGATGAAGCTGTGGTGTGACAATCAGTCAGCTATTAGTATCACCAACAATCCAGTACAGCATGACAGGACCAAACACATCGAGATTGATAGATTCTTCATCAAAGAGAAGTTGGATAGTTGATTACTGGAGCTTGGCCATGTTCCAACCAGGGATCAAGTAACAGATGGACTAACCAAGGGACTCGCCTCAGTGAGCATGATTAGAGGATGTGACAAGATGGGCTTAGTGAATATCTTTCACCCATCTTGAGGGGGAGTGTTGATATGGTATGTTGGGTGTCATATTTAAGTATAGTATAAGCACATGGGAATATCCTGAGGACATATTTGGGATGCCAGAATATGTCACAGGATATTCCATTATGAGATTATTGTCATAATGATTGAGATCATTGTATTAATGACTGTAAGGCTATATAATGCCAATGAGACAATCAATAAAATTATCAACTAATTTCAACAAAAGCCTTTATCCCAAGTTTTTTGAGGTCGGCTATTTGAATCCTTTTCATAACAGCGCTGAATGGATGAAAGGACTCAAACAACCGACTCGTTTGCTTCATGTATCTGAGTTACATGTCTGAGTCTGAAAGACTTCCTTTTGCTGGATGTCATTAGTAGTACGAATTCTGTAACATAATGAGCTTTTTTCCCCCTGATAATTTACACATCAGTTTTAGGCTCAATGCAATCATTTGTATATCATCTAGTACATCATGCATGCATGTCATATATCTTTGGTTAACAGGGTTGCTACTTTTTGCAGCCAGGTTATTCTCTGCGAACTTTCACAGGACATTCTGCATCTGTTATGTCTTTGGACTTTCACCCTAATAAAGAAGATCTCATATGCTCCTGTGACGGGGATGGTGAAATTCGCTATTGGAGCATCAATAATGGCAGTTGTGCCAGAGTTTTCAAGGTAGAGATTTTTCTTCAATTTATATTGTATCATATTTGTTTCTTTAGTTAATATAGCTTCTTATATCTGAGGTGTTCTTTGAAGTTTGCAACACATTTATCTTTTATCATAATCGGAAAGAACTTTTGTTTCTGTAGGGTGGCACAACCCAGATGAGATTTCAACCTCGCCTGGGTCGATATCTTGCAGCTGCTGCTGAGAATATAGTAGTCATATTGGATGTTGAGACTCAGGCTTGCCGTCATTCATTACAGGTCAGTTTTGCAAATATAATTCATCACAACCCAGAGTTTGAGTTTTCAAGGTACCGCTGCTGAAAATATATTACCACATTGCACACGTTTATAATTCATTTCTTGCATCTGAATATAAATATTATGATTCTAGGAACTTCATTCTTGTTTTGAGGCTATATTACTCTGAAAATAGGTCCTGTTTGTTCTTCACCATTTGGGCTAGTTTTCTAGCTTTGTTCCAATGTACTATTGGTGTTCAGATATGTGGATAAAATTCTAAACAAAATGATAGATGTTTGATAGATTTAGATTTTAGTGGATGGGTTCAGGTGGTTCCTGATGGATAGATGGATCATTGGGCATGCTTCTATATTTGCAGTGTGACAAGTTTGAGTTCAAGTCCGTCCCACTTGTGCAGATAGTGTAGGTGAGGGATGAGAGGGATATATATTTATATTAATCTACACGCACACAGGTGAGACCCATTTTATGAGTTGAGAGCTGGATTCATGCAGCGCATAGTTTTTTTAATTTCATAAAAATTCAGTTAACATGCATTGTAGACGGGGGTTGCTCTAGTACCAAGTAAAGTCCTTACCACTTGCGCCATAAATGGCACAAGAAGTCCGTTTGGTTTGTGGAATCAGGGCCTTGGGAAAGGAAAGTCATTCATTTTCTGTGTTTAGATGCAAAAGAAATGGAGCAGAAAAGGAAAATGGTTCTCAAAGAAAAGGAAAATAAAGGGGGTTGGGGGGGGGGGGGGGGGGGGGGGGGGGCCCACCCACCCCAAGGATTCACTTTTCCTCCCAATTTTCCACATTTATTACAAAATTTAGGACTAAACTATCCCTGCTCAAAGATGTATTATGACTATATTCCTGGCATTTCGAAACACCGGAAAGAACAATTGCAATTTTCCATGTCCATGGAAAGAGCAAAGAATTGATTTTCCCTTTCCGTGAATCAAACGAGACCCTAGTGTTGTGATGAATGAGTTTATATATTTCTATGATTCAACAAGATTAAAGATGAGGATATATATTTATATTATTGAACAAGGGTCAAGAGGGCGCCGCCTGGCACGAAGTAAGGCTCGCTGCTTTGATTATGGCAATGCAAGTTTGAGTCACGAGAACCACCTCTCTCTCTCTCTCTCTCTCTCTCTCTATATATATATATATATATATATATATATATATATATATATGGGGGTGAGGCTAAGTACATCTTGCCCCTTCCCAGGTCCTGCTTAGGCGGGAGTCTCTTTTGCTTGTCCATCTCCCCTATGCAATACATTTTGGTGTGAAGGAGACTGATTGGAATTATGGCCATCCAGTACCGGAATTTCTGTGGGTCCAGAATTCTAGATCTCTGAGTCCGGAATATTCCGGTCAAGCTATGTAAATTGTTATGTTTTCTTGCCAGGGAAATGGTGGGCATTTGACTTGCAGGGGCATATATTGTGTTGAGAGTATTAGTGGGTGTTTAGTCCCACATCTAGTAGAATAGTAGAGAGAGGGATTAGCCTCTCCGATATATATATAGTCCTACCCATCAATAAAATTAAGTCAAGTATTCTACTAAAATCTTCTTGGTATCAGTGACAGGTTCCTCCTAACCCTAACACTAGCCGCCCACAGCCCCCCAACCGCCGACCTCTTACCTCCGCCCCCCACCCGCCCGTCTTCACAGTCGTCCGCCGCCCTCTCATCTCCGCCCTCCTCCCCTTCCCAACCGCCGTCCGCCCACAACCGCCGCCTACAGCCACCGCCCGTCTCCCCTCCTTCTCCTTCTACTTTGTTGGAATCGAGATTCTAGAAGGCAAACTTGTTTGCTGAAGCTTCTAGATCTCGATTACAACTTTTGGGTCGACAGAGGGTAGACTGTAAAGTTTATCCGAAGCTCTGTTGGCCTTGTTCATTCATCTTCGTTGGAATCGCGATTCTGGAAGACAAACTTGTTTGCTGAAGCTTCCAAATCTCGATTACAACTTTTGGGCCAACAGAGGGTAGACTGCAAGTTTATCAGAAGCTCTGTTGGCTTGTTCTTCTCGTCGGGCTATGCGGCCACGGGTCGCAGCCATGCACGAGACATGAGCAGCGGCTCTCAAAGACACCGCTGCCGCTGAAGGAAGAACAGTAGCCCTGGAGAGGACGACGATCAAGATCTAGATCCGCTACCGCCTTGCTAATGGAATAGGAGAAGAAGAAGACGATTGAGACGATCTACGGCAAGCTGACGGCCCAAGAGATGAAGGCTTTGGTGGACGATCTCTTCTCCAGGAGGCTAACCGAGACTAGCCCCTATGCTGCACACGCAGATGTAGATCCTGCCCTATACAAAATGGAGAAGTTCGAGAAACTGGAGGTAAAGTTGGTGGGTACTTCCAACTACTTGAAGTGGTCGTGTCAAGCGATGCGAACTCTGAAGGCAATGGACTTGGTGGGCTATGTGAATGGCCAAACCAAGGCACCTGAAGATCACTCCTCATGGGAGTTTGTTGTGTGGGAAATCGTCAACAAGGTTATAGCTGGATGGCTGACAACATCATTTGACCGGCCAATTGTCAGGCAACGTGGAAGCAATGGAGAGTGCTAGTGACATTTGGATGACGCTGAGAGATATGTACTCAGGGACGGGCAACCCTATGAGGGTCTTCCAATTACAGGATAAACTTGATAAGGTTGTCCAAGAAGATCACACCATTTTTGAATATACTGCCCTGCTGAAGAAGTATTGGTCAGATCTCAACCACTATAATCCTATTGGTATGGAGGATAAGCAAGTGGAACCAGTATTTGTGAAAAATTATCAGAAGTTTATGGAGTATGTCTCGCATAAGTTTCTGAAGGGACTTAACCCAGCATTCGAGCAGAGGAGGAATGTCCTACTTGCACAACCCATGCTGCCATCACTGGAGGAGGCCATGGCTGCTATGGCACAAGAAGAGGCACGACTGAAGTTGATGTCTAGCACCACTAGCTCTTCGGAGAAAAATCAGCTCTAGCAGTTTTTAACCCAAACCTTTCCGGAGGGGTAGGGTGCTACAAATGTGGAGACCCTAGACACTTCATCAGATTCTATACGAAATCTATGAGAGGCCAGTCCAGCGGCCGCAGACGCAGCCGTGGAGGGTGTAGGGATAGCAGAGGAGGCTATGCGGGTGGCAGAAGTAATCATTTGGTAGGGCACTAGGCAAACCTTGTAGAAGAGGGAATTGAGTGTCAGTCATCCGATATGACCCTTAGTGAGAGAAAAATGTAAGAGATATGGAGAAGCATGCAGCTTGGAAACAGCGACAGTCGAGCCAACACCTCTGGGGCATCAACTCCAACCACCTCCGGGGGTAACATCACCTTCTATGCCCATACAAGCACAAGTATACCTGCTCATGCCCTGGCATCTATCCACATACCAGGTTGGATAATTCGACTCTGGGACATCCCGCCATGTCACGGTGCCCATAATAAATTCCAAGATTACACTCACCTGACGACGCCTGGAAGTATTCAGACTACTGGAGGTACGGCTAGACCCATTATGGGTAAAGGCACAGTTGAATGCATCCCTTCCATAATCCTTACTGATGTCTTGCATGCTCCATATTTTCCGGTTAATCTATTGTCCATTAGTGCCATTATTTTTCAACTTAATTGTGTCGCTTCCTTTGACATTCCTAAGGTGCTTTTTCAGGAGAAGGGAACGGGGAGACGGTTGGGGACTGGCACTTGACATAAGGGACTTTGGTACTTGGACATGGGTGGGCTGGACGCAGCACTAGCGGCCCTATGGAGAATGTGGTCATAAATCTATAATAGAGTCCGACCACAACGACCGAATTTATTATCTTTATGCATAAGGATAATAGATTACCTAGTGGCGTCTTTCGATGCCCCGGGGAGGTTTAGATTTTCTTTTCTAGTTTTTGTACCAGAAACAATGGTATCTCCAATTATAGCCCCTCTGGGATGTAAAATATATCTCTTCTCACCATCCCCATAGTGTCCAGGCGGTAATGGCAGTATCTTGTACCTGAACCAGTGGCTCTTTATTTGGTACCTCCCAAGGGGCGGGAACAGCCATTCTAACCCTTCTTGGGGGTCACCGGTGGAAGAAGCACAACCGAAGGAGCCGCAAAGAAATGTGGAAGCAGAGTTATTACTTCAACATCAGTGCATGGGACACTCGTCATTCAGTCTACTGAGTCGGATGTATCCATCTATATATCAAAAGGCTAATAAACAAAAGTTGGTTTGTGATGCTTGTGAGCTTGGAAAACATACTAGAAGCTCTTATGTGAGTTATGGAAATATAAGTTTAGCTGCTTTTGATATGATACACTCTGATATGTGGGGACCTTGTCCTACAATCGCAGTTAATGGTTTTAAATGTTTTGTCACCTTTATTGATTGCTACACTCCTGTCACATGGATATGCCTAATAAAGAGTAAGAGTGATATCTTTGCATGCTTTCAAGATTTTTATCGCAGGGTTACAATACGGTACAGTACTAAAGTGAAGATTTTGATATCTGACAATGGGACCGAATATACCAACAAGGCTATTGAAAAGTACTTATCAGCCCATGAGATACAGCATCAGACTTCGTGTGCCTATACACCAGCACATAATGGCGTGGTAGAGCGAAAGAACAGGCACCTGTTGGAAGTAGCACGGTCAATGATGTTTGCCATAAATGTTCCTAAACACTTGTGGGGGCATGCCGTGTTGATGGCTGCATATCTCATCAACATGATATCCTCTCAGGTTCTAGGATGGAAGACACCGTTTGAGATGCTTACAGGAGAGAATAAGTGCATTGTTCACCTAAAGGTATTTGGATGTCTATGCTTTGTGAAAGATAACAGGCCTGCGGTAGGAAAGCTGGACCCTCGGGCAATGAAGGCATCTTTGTTGGCCACTCAGGGACTCAGAAGGGATACTCTTGTTGGAGTCCGGTGGAGCGAAGGCTCTTTGTGAGCATGGACGTTACATTCAGAGAGATGTAACCATACTACCACAATGGTTCAGGTGAAGGCTCCGCATTTGGTGACACCTAACACTGGAGGTGTTAGGAGTGAGGGAGAGATAGGCCCAAGCGTGATTATCGGGTCACTTTCATGCCCAATGATGAAAGCTGGTCCAAGGAAACAAGGGGGAGATAGCGAGGGTGAGGAAAGTGATGAGGATACACACAAACAGGAGGAAGAAAGTGATGCTCCAGTGCAGGGGGAGGAACAATCTACAGAGCTCCAATTCTACAGGAGAAAGTAGCAGTTCCTTACTGTGTCTATTGCCCCTAATGTGCCATGTCCCTCGCCTAACCCTGCCCCAACTCTTGAAGATGCAGCTCCCGCACCGGATCCCTCTGATTCGGATGTTGATCTCTCTGATTCGAATGTTGATCTTCTCGCAGTAATGCGGGAAGAGCCCCTAATCGTTATAGTTATGAACATGATATTGCTAATTTTTTATTCTATTCTAATTCGTGCATTTATTGCATCGTTAGACACTACCTCTTTGCCTAAGTGTTGACATGAAGCGAAAGAAGATCCAAGGTAGAAAGCTGCAATGTTAGAGGAACTTGGGACACTCGGAAGGAATGGGACATGGGAGCTTGTTCTATTACCTAAAGGAAAGAGAGCAGTTGGATGCAAATGGGTCTTCACAGTAAAGGAGACGCCAGAAGGTAAGGTGGAGCAGTACAAGGCAAGGTTGGTTGCAAAGGGATTCACTCAATCGTATGGCATCGACTATGATGAGACATTTGCTCCGGTGGCAAAGATGAGCACTGTGAGAACACTGGTCTCTCTTACAGCAAACCATTGGTGGCAGTTGTATCAATTGGATGTAAAGAATACTTTTCTACATGGGGATCTACAAGAGGAAGTATACATGGATACCCTGTCGGGGTTTTGCATAAAGCAGTCGACGTAAAAGATGTACAAGCTGAAAAATTCACTGTATGGACTAAAGCAATCTCCTCGAGACTGATTTGATAGATTCAGGAAGGCTGTCACATGCATGGGGTACCGCCCAGACCAATGCAGATCACACGGTCTTCTTCTAGCATACAAGAGGCCATATCACCATACTTGCAGTGTATGTGGATGATATAGTGATCACAGGTGATAATGAGGAGGAGATCACCCAGCTGAAGTCAAAACTCACCAAGGAGTTTGAAGTGAAGGACTTGAGAATGATGAGGTATTTTCTCGGGATCGAGGTGGCTCGAGGAAGAGATGTGATCGTCCTCTCTCAGAGAAAGTATGTACTAGATCTGCTCACAGAGACTGGTATGCTGGGATATCGATCGACAGTCACTCTGATCGATCAGAAAGATAAGTTGGGAGCAGAGGCAGGAGAGCCTGTTGATCGTGAGAGATATCGGAGACTTGTAGGCAGATTGATTTATCTAGGCCACACTCGTCCTGATATCTTATTTGCTGTGAGTGTTGTGAGTCGCTATATGCATGATCCAAGAAAGGGCCACATGGATGCAGTTTTTCGTATCCTGAGATATCTGAAGGGGACCCCTGGAAGAGGGCTATGTTTCAAGGAAAATGGACACATGGGTGTTGAGGGTAGTGCGATGCAGATTGGGCAAGCTGCATGGATGACAGAAGGTCTAGGTCAGGGTACTGTGTCTTTGTGGGGGTAACCTAATCTCATGGAGAAGCAAGAAACAATCTGTGGTAGCACAATCGACTGTTGAAGCAGAATATAGAGCTATGGCTCCGGTAGTGTCAAAGTTGTTGTGGGTAAGAGCACTGCTGACAGAGTTGAAGCTGAACCAGAGAACACCGTTGCGTCTTCTGAGTGATAGTCAAGCTGCAATAAGTATAGCTAACAATCCAGTCCAGCATGACAGAACTAAGCACATCGAGATCAATCGGTTCTTCATCAAAGAGAAGATAGAAAAAGGGATATTAAAGCTCGATCACGTTCGCTCAAAAGAACAAATTGCAGATTGTCTGACTAAGGGTCTTAATTCATCGAGTCTTTCTAAACTATGTAACAAGATGGGGATAATTGATATCTATCGCTCATCTTGAGGGAGTGTGTTGAGAGTATTAGTGGTTGTTTAGTCCCACATCTAGTAGAATAGTAGAGACAGGGGTTAGCCTCTCCTATATATATGTAGTCCCACCCATCAATAAAATTAAGTCAAGTATTCTACTAAAATCTTCTTATTGAAATATATAACCCTCAATTGTCATTAGGACTCTGGACATTTGGTGTAGTAGCAGGGACATAACACCTTCAATTCAATCATGCCCTCATATTTATTAATTTCTATAGTAATTGGCCTTTTTGTAAGGGCGTCAGACTAGTCTTTTTCTTCTCAATTTTGGGATTTAGCTGCTGAAATTTCATTATTTCATGTTTGTCAATAGATTTGTCGCATATTCAGTTTTTTTTTATCTATATTTTTTTTTACTCTTTTATTGGAAGATTTGTGAGATTGAAATTTGGCATGATTAATATGAAGCTTTTATCAACCATCAGCATAGATATTTGTTTTTCTGGGACATACAAGAATTTTCTGGTCGAAGAAATGGAACGGATGCCTGCACATTCCGTATCTTGTTATAGTCATCTGTTTTGTATGCCCTCTTTGGTCTCTTAACTGGTGGTTTAAATTCATATGTTCTTCAGGGACACACCAAGCATGTTGATTCTGTGTGTTGGGATCCTTCTGGTGAATATGTGGCTTCCGTTAGTGAAGATTCTGTCAGGGTGTGGTCTCTCGGTTCAGGTAGCGAAGGTGAGTGTGTTCATGAGTTGAACTGCAATGGGAACAAGTTTCATTCGTGTGTTTTTCATCCCACCCATCCATCTCTGCTGGTCATCGGCTGTTATCAGGCATGTTACCTATCTCAACGTTTCACTCCGTATTTTTGCCTAGTCCGCCACTTGTTCTTTTTGTTTTATTTTATTTTATGGCAAGCATTATATTGGCTTGGCTTTCTTGGAAAATATTTCCTTGATTTGACATGGGAAGACTTATGTAGGTCAACATGTCAAATATAAGTCTGTCGAGAGTATTTCATTTCTGTAGTGGTGGGTGGGTCTATGTGAGACAGAACATAAGTCTGTCAAGAGTATGTTTCATTTCTATAGTGGTGGGTGGGTAAAACTATGTCCATAGACCCACCCACACAAACAAACAATATAGAAGACATTAAACAATCAACATGCATACAATTTTCAACATCAGGAATAATGCTGGGAAAGGTTTCCTTATAATTTAATTGCTTCTGGCAGTTTTTGTTTGCCTGGAATTTATGCATCATTCTATGAACAACCATTTGTCTTTCTATGCAGTCTCTTGAGCTTTGGGATATGTTGGAGAACAAAACTATGACTCTATCGGCACACGAAGGACTGATAGCGGCATTGGCTGTATCAAATGTTAACGGACTGGTGGCTTCTGCAAGCCATGATAAGTTTGTCAAGATCTGGAAATGAAAGGAGTATGCCAGCAGAGCTAACATCCTATAGTTGTACCTTGTTCTGACCTTAGGTCTAGCTTTAGGCACATCTTACACTTGCACCTTGTAACATCAAGATGACATTGCTGTATCACTGGTCATATAATCTAGATTCACATGGTCGTCTTCTTTTGTCTTGGTGCTTTTTGTTGGTATCTTTGCCATGGATGGACCGACCTGATGTTAGTAAGCTACTTTTGTCATCACAAACATGTTCTTTGTATATACTTTTAAAGTAGTTACTGAATTCTCTCCATGTTGAACTGTTGGTATTTTTGGTTTGATTAAAATGAAAAGAATGAGTTCTGCGGGATGGACATGGTAAATTTAGTCATGAGAAAAGGATACCCCTCTATGGTAAAGTGATTTGGAAAAACAAGGCCCCTTATAAAGTTGAAGCGTTCCTTTGGCTTGTGTGTAATAATGCCTTCTTGACTTGGGATATCCTTCTTAAGCGTTAATGGCTAGTCCCAACTCTTTGATGGAGATAAACTTACTTTTAGAGAAGGCTCCCGATAATGGCACTACAAAAATGATTTAGGACAGACCAAATTTTCATCATTGATAATTACAAATTTGTCACTGCAATAAATTACTCATCGGACTGTCCACTTCCAATTGATTTTTTTATAAGCAGGACTGGCAAAATTTTGACTATTTTAAAAATATATGTTAATTTTTTAGGACTGTCAAAATTGGAAAGACGTTCTGGAAGGGAGACTACGTGAGGTGACACGAGGGTGGGGCTGCGTGGAGGTCGGAAGGGGGGGGGGGGGAGGGGGGAGGACAAGGTGGAGGAGCGGGAGGAGGAGGAGGAGGAGGAGGAGGCGGCGGTGGGAGGCGGGAGAGGAGGCGGAGGCGGAGGCGAACGTCCGGAGGCGGCAGCGAGCGGTGGAGGATGGGACTGCTGCTGCTGCTTTTGCCATTTACTTTTATGCTACGGGCGGGGGCGGGGGCGGCGGCGATCGGAGGCTGTGAGCGGTGGAGGACGAGGCCGTTGCTGCGTGCGGAGGCGGCGAACGGTGGAGGACGGGGACGGGCGGCGGCGAGCGGTGGAGGAGCGGGAGGGGGGGCAAGAGGAGGGAGGTGAAGAGGGGGAGCAGGAGGAGGGAGGTGGAGAGGGTGGACAGTCATAGTAAAATTTAGGCTAGCCTGAGTAAAAAAAATTTCTAACTGGACTAGCACCAATACTGGACTAGTCCCGAGTCATTTTTGTAGTGCCTTTATCAAAACCCTTAGAGAAGTACAAGAGAAAATATGGGATACTGTAGCTGCAACTATGACCTGGCAAAAATGGCTTAGGATGTAACAATATTATTTTTAATAAAAAATAATAATAAATGTAAATGATAAACTGGACTTGTGTTTTTGGGTAGGTGCGGCAGAAGAGACCCTTATGTGGAGGATGGAGAAAGATACGGGGTGCAAACATCACATTACTTCGGGGAAGATGATTCATCAGAGTTAGATTTTGTATTTTTGTATTTTTCTTCTTCTTCTTCTTCTGTTTGATATTTCTTCTTCGATGAGGATTACTTCATTAGTTTCTCATTAATGAAACACTTTTTTTTTCTGAAAAAAAAGAAGGGAAAATAGGAAAGGAAAAGAAGGTTGCTTGAATGGCACATGACTCTGATATATGATGTTACAAGAGCTTAAATGGTGGAAATGGATTGAATATCCTCTAGTAGGTAGACCTGATTGACACTCTTTAAGGTCATTGTTATCTTTGCTACATGTCCAACTTGGCATGTAATTATATGTATTCTACAATTATAAACCATAATTAATTAATTAATTAAAGTACATGTAATGGGATATTTTAAAACTGAGACAGACATTCCTATATTTAAAGGACTCTCTCAAGATGGAGAAGGTTACGACTCTTATTATGATAAGATCAAATCCAACATAAGAGTTATCAGGGTTAATTCACAGTGAAAGGGAAATGTTGAAAAAACAAAGATAAGAGGCAAGAGAAACAAGGAAAATTATAGCACCCACTACTAGGATACAGTAATCAATACACTAAGTAGTAATGAAATCATTAATTAGATGGATTTTTGAAATGATGTTAGTTACACGCCTCATAAAAGTAAAAAGCTGGTAGACCGAACTCATGATAAATTACAAAAATAGTTGTAAGATTTAGAAACACCCTAATTGACTTTAAAACATTTATTAGAATTTTAGAGAATTTTTAAATATTTATCTGAAAATTAAAACCTAGAAATAATAAAGAAAACATATTTATAACAAACTCTAAGATTTATCATACAAAATCCTACTATAAAATTCTATGGAATTTGACATATAGCATTCTAGTAGCCTATAATTTTTTTTTTTTTTAATTTTTTAGATAATTTTTTAGCTGTTTGGCATTTTTCTAGAGCCTTAAGTTTTTTTTAGGAATTAATAATGCTTTATAAGGAATTGTTTTTGAATTAATAACCTATTTTATTAAAACCAATTCTCAATTTCACCCAACGGATCTGGGATTGACCGCTAAATCAGGATATATACTCAGAGTACACGTCAGTCAAATTAAAACTAGGCAATAAACAAGATAAATAATATACAATTTATAATTTCTACAATACAGAATTTTAAGGATTACGTAAAAATTTTGTTTTTAAATCAAAATGGGTAAATTGAGATATGAACAAAATGGAAGCCAAAATCGTACTAAACCTCGTGTGTGGCATAACAAGGCTAGTGATAAGGGCACTACACATTTTACTTGGGACTAGTCCATTAAAATTTTACCAAAAATTACAAGTTTGTCACTCCTAAAAGTTACTTAGGGCTAGTCCACACCAAGCTATATAAGTAAAAATTATTTCTTTTGTTTGTTTTTCACTTCACCCTCACATGAAGAAATCTCTCATTTTCCAAGTCCAAAAATCTAAACCTATTTTTGGAATTTGATAGTTGTGGTCCCAAGTGGAAGAAAATTTTGCTTTGGTGATTGTCCAACGAATATTCTTCCGGTATGTCTTCGACAACATACGATGAGTAAGTTTTGCGATTGTCACAAAAATATTTAGTTTTATTTGACTATTGTAGGAGCGATGCATGAAATTATCTTCGATGAAGAAGTCGGATCATGCAATCCATTAATTCAAACCTCCATGTATTGCATTTTTTCCCGTGGTTGATCACCGTTAACATACGAGAACTCTCCTGAAAAGTAAACAATTGGATGAAGTTATACCTCTATATAAAATGTACTTATCTATAAATAATTGGATGAACTTAGAACTTACAACTATATATAAAATTATCATAACGTAATGTACTTACCGGATTGTTCCATATTTGGTATGCAATATGGTTCTCGATCGACGGTAACATAGAGCAACCGTTTGGACGAGTCTCGACAGGACTATCTGCCTGCTGAGAAGGTCCTGAACCATCAGTAGTCCGGTTTCCGAGGGTTTGTAGGAGACTCTCGACAGGACTATCTGCATGCTGAGAAGGTCCTGAACCATCAGTTGGCCGATTTGGGACATTTGGTATGTCCTCATCGGAGAAGGAAGAAGAACCAGAAGGACTAGGAGGAGCACGTCTCTTCGAACGAGTGACAGTCTTCTTCGTCAGTCGACGTTTCCTAACTTCAGGGCGTGCCTCGGGGTCGCGGATAGTGAGAGCTGGTTCAATAGTACACGAAACATTGTGTTTCTTACGCATCGACGCAGTAGGACGTCTTCTGATGATATCTTCATCCTCATTGCCCTTCCGAGGGTCGTGACTATAAGACAATTTTTTTTATATTTTAACATCATAAATTAATTTAACATTCAGGACTGTAGAAATTTCTACAGTCTTATATGTATACAGGACTGCAGAAATTTCCAGAGTCCTAAATTATTTAGGACTGTTTAAATTTCTACAGTCCTTTATACATTTAGGACTGTAGAAATTTCTACAGTCCTTAATTTATATAGGACTGTAGAAATTTCTACAGTCCTAAATCTATATAGGACTGTAAAAATATCTACAGTCCCGCTCGATTCTGCTCGATACATTCAACGAATGTCGAAATTGTATGTCCTAAAATCGGGTACGATCATCCAGATAAACGTTCAAACTACATCCTAAACTACATTCAGGACTTGTATGCCCTCATTTTAAGAATGGAAAGATAACCACTCAAAATTTTCAAAATGCAATAGAAATTATATAAATTTTTGAAAAATTTTCTAAATGCAATAGAGCAAGGAGAAGGAAGAATTGTACCTTGATTCTTTCGAGACTTTGGGAGCCATCGACAAGGAGGAGGAGGAGGAAGTGGAGGAGGACAGCTTCGACAAGAAAGGGAGGAGGGGGGAGGGCTCCGGTGGAGGTTTGGAGGGTTTGGGAGGAGGGTTTAAAGTTTTGGCTAGTATGAGTAAACTTTTGGGCTAGTATGAGTAAACTTTATTCATTAATGGGCTAGTCCCAATCCTGGGCTAGCCCTAAGTAAAGAATGTAGTGCCCTTATCAACAGCCCATAACAAAAGAGTGCAACTGGTAGTGATCATTTAAGGTTATGCTAAGGCAGCATGGGAATCGGTGCAAAATTGTGCCAATCAAAACTCAAAGAATAAAAGGTATTTTGTATGGTATCAAACCTTGCGGTATGTTGTCCGTATACAACCGGTATGTCATCTGTATACTGTCTATGTACTGATGGCATACAGAATGCTCGGGCGAAAATTTTGATGTTTGAGTTAGGACACTTCCGTAACCTCCACAATTTCAACCCAAATCTATATTTACAAGTTCTAACTTGCATGAATTGAATTCCTGAGATGGAAATTCTGTTGGAAAAAATAAGACCTTTTTCGTCTTTGTGATGAGATGAGAATAAAACAAAAATTTAAGAGAAGAGAAAATAAGAAAGATTGCACATACACAAGATTTTTCGAGGTTCAGCTCAATTTGTGCCTATATCCTCCGTCCGTCCCTTCTTCACCGTTTTTACTATAATCAAATAAAATATTACAAAGGGCTCTTCTCTCAAGTTGGTACAACTTAACTCGAGGATCACTTTATCTCTCAAACTCACTTGAGTGGATTACAAGTGTGAGGATTACAAGTTGTGTGTGGTTGTGTTGTTCTTGTGTTCAACATTCACCATCTTCCCCCTATTTATAAGGAGGATATGCCTCTTGGGTACACCACATTCGTTTCATGGAGAAGTCCAAAGGACAGCCCTTCCTTCTCCTAAGATTCGTTCTTCCATCTTCTAGTGCATGGAGAAAGGCAATGCATCAATGTTGCATGCAAGCTGAATGCATGTATAATATGAACATGCAGGCTACTTCAGATGGACATAACTTTTTCAATACACCTCCAAATGACCTGGTTCAAAACCTTGATGAAAGAAAAATCTTTTCTCTACAACTTTTATATTGAATACCTAACCAAAAAATGACTGCAACAGTTCAAAAATAGCCTCCCAAAACTGAATATTGTCACAGAAATTGCACCCAAAAAATGGCTAAGTACTTGGCCGAACCCAACCATGGGTGACCGATTTCCATGTATCAAATCCATTTTGATTCATCATGGGGATGGACCCCGTTTCCATCAATCTCCCCCTCCATCCTTATGAGGAGAAAGTTTTCAAATATTTGTCATACATGTCCTCCTTCGGCAGAAGGTATGCTTCTCTTTTGGTAGAGGCTCCGTAATCATGTCAGACGAATTTTGGCTGGTATCAATTTTCTTTATGTACATATGACAATTCTCCAAACCATCTCGGATCCAATTATGATTTACATCGATGTGTTTTATCCTTGAATGATATGTAGCATTTTAACTCAAATCAATGACGCTCTGACTGTCACAATATAGAGTGTACTTCTCTTGCTTGAGAGATAACTCCTTCAGAAAAATCTTCATCCACAAGAGCTCCTTGCTGGTTTCTGTAGCTGCGATATATTCAGTTTCTGTGGTGGATAGAGCGATACACTTTTATAGTTTTGATTGCCATGATACAACTATTCCTGTAAAGATAAATAAGTATCCTGATGTGGACTTTCTTTTATCAAAGTCACATGCCATGTCAGAATCAGTGTAACCTTTCAAGATAGGTTTGCCATCTCCAAAACATAAAGAATACTTAGAGGTTTCTCTAAGATATCTTAGGATCCACTTTACTGCTTTCCAATATGCTTTACCAGGATTGGTAAGAAAACGAATTACCACTCCAATCGCATGTGCTATGTCGGGTCTTGTACAAACCATAAAGTACATCAAACTTATGACGGCTGAGGCAAATGGAATGCTCTTCATCTCCTCCTTCTCCTTCTTATTTGAAGGACTTTATTGTGTACTTAGCTTAAAATGAGCTGCTAGCAGTGTACTGACTGATTTAGAGTTCAACATATTGAACCTCTCTAGAACACGTTCAATGTATCTCTCTTGCGATAGCCACAACTTTCTCGCACTTCTATCTCGAGAGATCATCATTCCCAATATATGTTGTGTTGCTCCTAAGTCCTTCATGTCAAAGGACTTGCTCAACTCTTTCTTCAATTTGTCAATCTTAGACATCTTTTCCAACAACAATCATATCATCAACATATAGAGAGAATAATGAAATCATCATCAGAGAACTTCTAGACATAAATAAATTGATCTGCAGATATTCTTTTGTACCCATGGTTAAGCATAAAAAATCAAATCTTTTAAACCACTGTTGCGGTGCTTGCCCGGACAAACTCTTCTTCAATTTGCAAACCAATTATTTTTTGCCCTTTATCATGAAACCCTCTGGCTGCTCTATATAAATTTTCTCCGCCAAATCACTATGGAGGAATGTAGTCTTCACATCTAACTTCTCAACTTCAAGATCTTGAGAAGCAACTAGACCAAGAATAACGCAAATAGAATACATCTTCATAATAGGAGAAAATATTTCTTCCTAATCAATACCTTACTTCTGACTAAAACCTTTCACCACAAGACGAGCTTTGTACTTGACTTGGCAATTTTCTTCATTCTTGATTTTGAACACCCATTTGTTCTTCAAGGCTTTTTTGTTCTTCGATAGCTCCACAAAGTCATAAGTGTGGTTCTTATGCAAAGAATTCATCTCCTCTTGCATAGCTTTCTTCTACTTGGCACGATCTTCATGAACTTGTGCTTCATAAACCTTTCTGGTTCACCTACATCTGTTACCATAGTATACTCTGAAGCAGAATATCTAGTTGAGGGTTGTCGTTCTCTCTCCAACCGTCTCAACTGAGGTGCTGGTAGCTGATCCATATGCGATGGCTCTGCATGTTCATGCTCCTCCTGATCAAAATCTAGGGAACCTGTAATTTCTTCTTCTTCCTGCACATCTTGAAAATCATTATTTTCTTGCAAAGGAGAAGGACAAACAACCGGTGTAAAAAATAGATCTGGGACGATATGAGTGTTTTGTAGCTCCTCTTCTTTTTCAAATCAACAAATATTTTATCTTCACAAAATATAACATCCCTGCTTCTCAAAATTTTCTTGTTTATAGGCTCCCACAACTTATATACAAATTCATCATTTTCATATCCTAAGAAGATGAATGGAATTGCTTTATTATCAAACTTTGTTCTTTTCTCCTTAGGTACATGCATAAATGCTTTGCATCTGAACACACGCAAGTGGAAATGAAATATCCTTTCTACTCCAAACCTTTTCAGGAATATCTCCATCCAAAGGAATTGAGAGGGACAAGTTTATCAAGTAGCAGGTCGTTCGCACTATTTCTTCCAAAAATATTTTAGGTAATTTAGCTAGGGATATACTCCTTATCCTTTCCACAATTGTGCGGTAAATTCTTTCTGCAACCCCATTGTGTTATGGTGTGTGTGGGACGGTTTTTTGGTGTCTAATGCCATATTTAGAACAATAATCTTCAAACATCCTTGAATTATACTCACCACCATTATCCGTGTGAATACACTTCAAGAGATTCCTGGTTTCTCTTTCAACTTTGGTATGGAAGTCTTTAAAAACTTTTTGGTTTCTCTTTCAACTTCAATGACTTGACCTTTGACTTTTAAGATATACACCCACATCTTTTTATATGCATCATCTATAAAGGTCACGAAGTAGGAGGCACCACTAAAAGTTTTTAGATTTATGGGTTCGCCCACATCTGAATAGACTAAGTCCAATATGTCGATTTCCTTTTTGTTCTAATTTTTAACAAAAGCTACCTGGTGTTATTTTCCAATTAAGAAATGATCATACTGAGATAATGCTGTACCTTGCGTTGATAGAAGTAATTTCCGTATTCCGAGAGTTTATAGCCCTTTCTCGCTATGTGGCCACGCTGCTTGTGCCACAAATCCATAGAGGTACCTTCAACTATTCCAAGTTCATCATTCTCTAAGTGGAATTGAGTCTTGTAGAGAGTGCAACACTTCTTTCCTCACGCCTGTACAAGCGATCCTTTGGTAAGCTTCTAACATCCTTTACCAAAGTTGCTTGTGTATCATTCTTCATCAAACTTGCTGGTGGAGAGAAGATTGATACGAAGATCGGGCACAAATCTAACATCTTTTAGAATCATCTTTGTTCCAAGGTGGTAACACAAATATTTCCAATGCCAAAAATTTTAGACGAGTTTTTGTTACCCATTTTTACCGTTCCAAGGTTACCTTCACGAAGCGAAGTGAAGTAGTCCGTCCGAGGAGTAGCATGGTAGGAGGCACCAGAATCAATCACCCATTCCAAGTCTTGGTAAGTGAGATTTGTACAGTCTTCTTCTTCTTCGCATGCCGAGAAAAGCACAATTTTATTGTTAGTGACAACAACTGCACTTTCATTCTTTTCTTGCTTCTCATTGGCTTCTTTTCTTTTGTCTCACTTGAGCTTGTGGTATTCCCATTTTATGTGTCCATTCTTTCCGCAGTGATAACAACTAATGTCCTTACTAGCCTATGATTTTCCTCTCGACTTGTCTATGTTTTGAGGTTGTCGGCTTTTGCTTCTCCCTCTATTCTTGGTGACAAGGGCATGAGAATGGGAGGATCCGGAGGACTTTCTCTGGATTTCTTAATTCATAAGGCTGCTTGAACTTGGTTCATGGATACAACTCCGTCAGGTGCGAAGTTACTAAGAGTCACCACCAGAGTCTTCCAACTATCCGGTAACGAGCTAAGCAAAAGAAGGGTTTGAAGCTCGTCGTTCAACACCATCTTCATGGCTGCAAGCTTATTAACAATGCTTTAAATTTTATTCAGATGTTCAGATATGGAATCACCTTCCTTGAACTTGAGATTGACAAGATTCTGAATCAAGAAAGCTTTGTTGCCGGTGGTCTTCCTCTCGTAGAGATCTTTAAGTTTCTTCCTCAAGCTGTTCGTCGAAGTCTCGTTTGACACATGGTAGAAAACGGTATCATCCACCCATTGTTGAATGGTACCGATGGTCTTCCGGTCAAGCTTCTTCCAATCTTCTGTTGTCATGGTCTCCGACTTGGAAGATTCACCTTCAATCGGTGCATAGAGGTACTTGTAATAAAGAAGATCCATCATCTTTGCCTTCCATATTATCCAATTGCGGCTATTCAAGCTAATCATTTGAATGTCGTTGATGAGAGTCTCCATCTCAACACACGAAGATTAGCAAACTGTGCTCTGATACTACTGCTAGGAAAAATAAGACCTTTCTCGTCTTTGTGATGAGATGAGAATAAAATAAAAATGGAAGATAAGAGAAAATAAGAAAGATTGCACACACACACAAGATTTATCGAGGTTTTGCTCAATTTGAGCCTACGTTCTCCGCTCGCCCCTTCTTCACCGTTTTAACTATAATCAAATAAAAGATTACAAATGAATCTTCTTTCAAGTTGGTACAACTTAACTTGAGAATCACTTTCTCTCTCAAACTCACTTGAGTGGATTACAAGTGTGAGGATTACAAGTTGTGTGTAGTTGTGTTGTTCTTGTGTTCAACCTTTACCATCTTTCCTTTATTTATAGGGAGGATATGCCTCTTAGGTTCACCACATTCATTGCATGGAGAAGTCCAAAGGGCAGCCCTTCCTTCTTCCAAGACTTTCTTCCATCTCCCAATTCATGGAGAAAGATAATGCATCAATGTTGCATGCAAGCTGAATATGCATGCAGAATATGAATATGTAGGCAACTTCAGATGGACATAACTTCTTCAATACACCTCCAAATGAACTGGTTCAAAAACTAGATGAAATAGAAAACTTTTTTTCTATAAATTTCATATTGAAAATCGAGCAAAAAATGACTATAACAATTCCAAAATAGCCTCCAAAAACTGAATCTTGTCACATAAACTGCACCCAAAAAATTGTTAAGTACTTGGCCGAACTCAACCATGGGTGACCGATTTTCATGGATCAAATTCATAATGATTCATCATGGGGTGGACCCCGTTCCCATAAAATTTTTTTATTTGACCAACTTAAGCAAGTATGAGGAGTTAGGTCAAAATATCCAAGAAATCAAGAATTTGTAAAAAATTTGAATTTTGATTCTTTATGTAAACAACACTATGTGTATCTAGAATAAAAATGATCCTAAGCTAAGTTTGTGTGCACTAAATTCGTTAATAAGCATGGTGTTGTGATTTAGGATAAATCCAAATATGGATGCCCTTATGCCTATCTGCTGTAACGACCCGCTCTGCTTAGCCCGAAGAGCCGATTCAAACGATGCAAGTACAATGACCCGACATTCCTTGCTCGGCAAGATGACTCATTTGATGCAAAGGCATTCAGACTTGGCCCTTCAAAAGTTCAGACTTAGACTTTCAAAGGTGCGCTCGGAGTCTCGCTCGGCCGATGCGATTCATCGCTAAGGTGGGTGGCTCCGATGAACTTGTCTTTGCTTAGCATGCACATCTAAAATATGAACGATACATGTTAGATTGCTAGGCGATAACCCTTGTATGCTAATAAAAGAAGAACTCAACGCACCTAGCTAAAGGAAATAATCCCATCTTGTATCACTTGTTATAGAACTTAGAATTTGTAACTCGTCGCTAGAGATAATTGTTTCATAAGGCGTTTCATGTGTGTATAATAGAATTTTCTTATGTTGTCATACTATATAGCTTCACTTGGATGCAACACTGTTACTTACACAATGTCACAATATGGATGAACGACATAAACCCGATTCACTCAAGTTGAGACAGAAAGACTATCAAAATAGTCGTTCCGAGCAAAGTAATGAAAACATAGAAAGGTTTCGGGACCATAAGGTCGTCAAGGTAGTTTTTCGTACCCGGAACTGCATAATAAAATATTGAAAGAAATGAAAGATAGAAATGATAAAAATGAATGAAAAAAGTAATATTATAGACGGGTATGTCGGGGACGTGCATCGGGGCTTACTACCTGCGCTGCATGGAGGGCCGCCAACCCAGTTAATAATCCGTTAATCTTATATGCCTCGAGGAAACCGTTATGAATAAGAAAAGAGTAGCTCTGGGAGCCCTTTAATAATAATAATAATAATAATAATAATAATAAAGAAAAGAGATTTCATGGTCGCGGATAACTCATGTATGAGGTATGAGATTCCTCGAAACGATCGTTAAGGCGCTGGGATCGTGCCGACCTAGGGAGAATTAGGGTCTCACATCGACCTATAGGCTGGGACGAGAGCTATCGGGAGGTGCCACGCGATACAACGTAGTTCGACGCTTTGGGGTAACTCGTACCTACCGTTGAAGGCTTCGTCTACCGTCGTCCATAAATGGCTTGTAATGCCAGCGACCCATTTCATATAGATTAAGTTGGCTCGATTGTGGTAGTTCGCGTGTGTGAGACCCGTCTCACAGTATCGATATTCATATCTGGATACACAATTTTTTGTATTTATTTATTGTTCATTGTATTTCTAGATTTTTGGTATTTAAAAATTCTTCTTGAAAAATACTTAGACTGTGTTTGGTATTTTTGTGCATCATACTTGTAGTATTTTTGTGATTGGATTTTATTTTTGATATTAGAGATTACCCTTGACTAGTAGAGACTTTTGGCATTGTCATAAACCTGTGCTAGGACCCGTGAGTAGAACGGATAACCTTGGAATTTCCCGAAGTGGAACTTTTTTCCTTCACTCGGAAGATCCACCGGTAATCTGCAGCAATCTGACGAAAAATCCTACTGGGATATTTTCCCATGAATAATATTTGGATATTTTGTGAATATTGCTCGATTTACTCTATTATCCAATGGTTTCTTGGTTCTGAAGCATCATATTATCCAATGAATATATGATTTTCTTTTGAATTGACAAGATCGATTTGGATCGTGACTTGGATCGCTGACGTGGCAGATCTGACGGTCACAATTAATTCTTGACTTCTATATATACTTATCCATTTTCTCTCTCCTCTCTCTTTTTATTTTCTTTTTCTTTTTTCCCTCTCTCTCCTTCTTCATTACCTCTCCATTTTCTGCGGGAACTAGGAGCTTGATCTTGAGGCTTAAGAGTGTAATTTCTGAACCCTTCTTGGTGGTGGAGTAGAAGGTTTAGGTTGGAAGCTTGACTGTAGGCAAGTACATCTTGCCAACTCTGTGAACCTTAGATTTGAGATTTCTTTATTGTCATTATATCTTGAATATTGTTAGATATAAATATTTTCTACATAATTTTCTATTACTTTAGTTCTTAGCTTGATTTATTTTCGTGGATTTTATATATGTCTATGCTAATGCCCATTTTTAAATCTAACCGTGAGACACGAGGTGTGATCTTGGTATCGTGAGTGACACCCTTATTTTTATTGTGTATTTTGGTTCCATTTGCTATGTGAGACTCTTACATAGCCTTATATATTTTTGGAGTATTTAAGGAATTAATCTATCAAATCTCAAAATTTGTGAAATCTAATGCTTTCATGATGTTGTGAATTTGATTTTATTCAATTTTGACTTTTAAAAATTTAAATTATGAGTTTAAACGATGTTTTTATGGCCGAAACAAGTTTTAGGAATTCTAAGTCTGGGCTGCTGTGCAGTTTTAGATTATCCGAAGGTAATCCGCGGATGTAACTACCTAATTCTGGGGGGGGGTAATTTTTTTTTATATTGGTTCTATATTATTAATAATATGTATATTATTTAATATAGTTAGAATGGTTAGTGAGTTAGCACATTAGTTGGACTTAGTACTAGTCAGCCCAAGTGGACTCAACTAGACATGATCCATTGATTCAATTAATTAGATTAGTCATGGTTTGACTCATTAGATTAAGGAGAGTGAATAGAATATTCTTTTCATTAGGAGTTGAACCCTTCCCTCAACCAATTAACCCTTCATGACAAACTAATAGGGGCATTTTGGACCTTGTGCATTGCTAATAGAGAGAGGGATATGGCCGGCCCTATATTGGAGGGGGAAGTATCTCTCATCTTCATTTACTTAGCCATTCATTCCCAAATTAGTTATTCCCCAAATTGAGATTAAAACCCATCATTTCTATTCTATTTACTTTCATTCTCTACTCATTTTTTATCAAGGATGTCTAGGAGCTTGGATTGCAATGAGCACTACTTGGAGAGAAGATTCTAGGAGCTTGTGTCCATTTCATGTCCACCCAAAAAAGTTTTATTGGGATTTGACTCCCAATAGGTATAATTTCTATTCTTCTTCAATTTTATGGTTAATTTATAGTATTTGACCCTTAAGAACCCTTCCATGGCTAAGGACTATCCATAGGAGAAAAAAGAACTAGGTTCTTATGAGCTATATTATGATAATACATTGGCTTTTGTGGCTAAATTGGGAGAAATCCGAGTTTGGGCATTAGGTGTTCGTATGATTTTTTTTATAGTGATTTTGGAGTATGATTCATTATTTAATAGTGTGTGTATATCAACAATTAGATACGAGGAGTACGTATCGTGATACGTCGTGATACTATGTCGTAGAAAGGGTATTTTCATGTGTTGTAGGCTCTAGCATGCCAAATTCTTCATATTTCATTATAATAGCTAGCATATATGTCATTCATACTATATTTAGTATTTTGGTTGTGTTGCTTGATCTTGGAGAGAGTATCTTGGTAAATTGTGATGAGTATCGTACATATCGGAGAGCGATACATGTGTGTATCGTTGGTGCACATCAAGTGTTTGGTATATTGCATGTGTGTATCTAGATGTGGATATATGGAGGTGTATACGTATTATTTTGTGTGATGGTGTGAAGGGTTGTAGCTGTTGTGTAGTGTATTAGTTGTTGGTGCTAAAATTGTTAGTGTTGGTCTTGAGGGAGTAAAAGCTAAGTGCATGATCGGTTGTGCAGATGTTGGTGTGTTGTAGCAACTGTTGTGGTTTGTTGTATTGCAGTTATGAGGTCGGGTATTGCTGGTGTGTGTAAGGAGTGATGTGCGCAGAGGTGTGGTTGGTGTGAGGTAGCGGTACGACATGGAATGAGGTGATATTTGTTATTGTTTTGAGGGAGATGTGATTGGGTGAGGATAGTGGTTGTAGTGAGATGATGATGGTGGTGGTTTATCTGTTGCAGTCGGGTGTGGACTGGATACAGGGTGAGCAGCAGCAAGCTGGATCGAACTGTTGTGATTGAGGTTGGGTTGGCACAACAGAGGTGAGTGCAAGTGTTGGTTGAGGGAAGGTGGCAACTCTAAGTTGTAGGAATGTTTATTGCGGGTGGTGTATTGATTGGAATTTTCTTGTTGGTGGGGATACAGTCGAGTATAGGTAGTTGTGCGGAGGGGGGGGGGGTTAAACCCATGCCATTTCAGCCTAAAACTTTAATCTGGCACCTTAGGCCATCTTGGCTATGTATATTGCTGTCATTGCTGCTATTTCATCTCTTCTTCTTTGAGGTTTTGGAGGGTGATACATGTAGGTATGGGTTATAGTGTGTAGGTTGCATTCATTTGTGGGTAGTGTGTCTATGTGTTGTTTGTAGGTATGTGAGGAAGTATACATGAGTGTATATATATATATATATATATATATATATATATATATATATATATATATATATATATATATATATATATATATATATGGTTATGTAGATTAGTATATATAAGTTTGTGTGGGAGGGGTTTGAAGTATTAGTGTTAGCTTTGGACTAGGATACCAAGGTATATTGGTATACTAAGGGTATTGGTAAGATATCGAGATACATGATATGATACTAGGATACGGAGTAAGATTTTGGCTCAAGTCAAGGTATTAGCCCATGACCAAAGTTCTTAACCCATAACTAGGTATTTATGATATATTTCGGGTATTTGGTATACGGCCAAGGTATTGGGTATTAGTTAAGGTAATACTAAGGAATTTACCTATAGGCCAAGGTATTATGAGATAACCTAGGTATTGGTGTATATTATAGTATATATACTAGAAAACTGCTAATATGACCTAGAAAATTTAGTTTAGCAAGGTATCGACCTAGTTTGACTAGTATGACCTAATTTTGACCTAGAAATCATATTTAAGCTAATTTTTGTTTATCACTTTATTACACCAAATGACATGGAATTTCATATATATGTCAGTGTGACACCAGTTCAGACACCGATTTGTATCATTTTCTCAGGACTACAGGCGAATAGATATTATTGTTAGTTGTACTTGATAGTGTTTATATCATATATTCTAGAACTGCTATACTTGATTCTGACACGGTGTTATGCGGGTTGGTATTATATGGATCAAATAAGGAGATGTTATTTATTTAACGTGTGCATCGGATATTCTTTGTACTTGTACTTTACCGTGTACATCGAGTATTCCTTGTGCTCGTATCTATTCGTGAGCCCCGTGTGCTCATATTATATCCGTGTGCTATGCTCATGTTACATTCGTGTGCCCCGTGTTCTCATACCATATTCATGTGCGTAACGTGTCATGATTGGATCAATGAATATTAGTCGGGCGGGGGGGAGGGGGAGGAGTTGGTTATGTGATCAAACCTTTAGCGTATTCGTGTGCATGCCAATTATACAATACACGTATAATTAAGTTACCGTAGTGTAGACGTGTGCATTCCCAAGCCGATAACATAACGAACTTGTACTCTAAAGCACATTGTAAACCCACAAAATTTTTCAGAAATTAAAAATGAAATTTTTGGAATTTTTTGTTATTTTTTTAACTAATTAAAATAAATGTTCTTTTGAATTAAATATTTTTAAGTATTAAATTAAATATTAAAATATTATGAAAATAATATTTTTGGGTGTAAAATAAAATCTTAGACATAGTATGATTTTTTTAGAATTTATTGGACCCTAGAACTATTTCTAAATAAACCAAAACAAACCGAGCTGAACCTAACCGGTTAAGTAAACCGAACCTAACCGAACCAAGCATCCTGAACCGAACCCAAATAAACCAACCCAGCCCTTATAGGGTCGGATCCAGACCCGACCCGCTAACCCGACCCGACCCATTTTTTCTGCTACAGTAAATAAAGGAACCCGAAGCCCAACCATTTTCCCGCCGGCGACGCCTCGCCTTTCCGCCGTTTCCCCTCCGGCCGTTCACCCCGTGGCCGATCCGCCTCCCCGCGCCTCTCCACTTCCCTAACCCCGGCCCGATCTCCCCTATTTAAACCCTCCCATCCACCACCATCACCGGCGTCCCCCTCTCGAACACCACCATCACGATCTCCGCCACAGCCACCTCCACTTCTCCCCTCCGGCGACATGCTGAAGGACCCTGAACCCCCATCGCCGAGCCACGACGCTAACATCCTCCCTGAATAGCCCCAGCAGCCGCAGCTCCGCCGCCGACGAGCAGCAACCCGCCGCCATGCCTCGCCGCGTCAACCTGTCACCAACGTCAGCATCAAGGTACCTGTCTTCACGCTCGTGTAACTCCCTGTGCATTAATCCGATTTTTGTTCTGTCGAACCATGCACGTACCCTGCGTGACCTTCTCAAATCCCGTATAACTCGTTCGGGGTATCGTGTCCTGTGTCGATCGCAAACTGTGACACAAAATCTGGAAAATAAACCCCTAATTTTTGAAATCAGAAATTATTTCGAACTCTCCAGTTCATGACCGTTTTGCGACCAACCTGATAAATGTTTTCAAAATTGGCTTGAACAAATATTTAGACCACTTAACCAAGTTTTAAACCCTATTTTTAGTTTATTTTATTATGCTGTAGTTTGTATTTAATTCGAGGGTAAAAATGACCAAAATATTGGTTATTTTAAAACCCTAATTTTCCCGGAACTAGGTGTGCCCTGCTAAACGAGGCAACTTGGTCAAGTACAAACTTTACCGAAAGGTGCGTGCCGTCAATACGGACGTGTGAGATTTCGTGGAAGTTAATTTGGATGTGCGTGCACACCGGAATCAACGCGTATCCGTCGACAACACCCCGTATCGACCCTGTTCTGAAACTCGTTGTAACTTCGTGTGTGCTCGTCGTCTCGAAATGAAACTTATTCCATCGGACTCGTAGTAATACGCCGGTCCTGTGACCAAGTTTGGTTCGATTCTGAGAACGTTGACAAAATCCTGTATCGTGGGCCCCACGACTCCACTTGACGGGCGATTTTATGATCGGCTTATCGAAATCCAGTTCTGGATATTCCATTGGGTTCGTATCATTGTTCTGGACTTGTAGACACTAAGTTTGATGAATTTGGAGAACTTTGTCTCTGACACATTTTTTGGTGCAAAATGGGCCATATGTGGACCCCGTTTTGACCAGAAACTGTCACTTTTTCCCCTACATCCAAATTGGACTTATGGACAGGCAATTCTAGCTATTTGATATCTTTTGAACATGATGATAATGATTATTTCAGCAACCGGAGGAGTACCTGCAGATCCCGCTGATACCAGAGCAGCAGTTGGAAACCAAACCCCAAGCAAGTGTACCTTGCCAATCTTGCAGTACCTGCTTCATATTATTATCTTGATTTATTTATATGTTGTATCTGTTCAACCTAGGACCGTATGACATTAACGTCCGAACAAGATTCGGGTGTCAACGTTGTACGCAGAGTTGTGTAACATCACCTAGAGATTGATCTCGCGACCCTATATATTTTCGTGCTTGCATTATCAAGTACGTTATACCACATGACACCTGACACTATTCATAAGACAAAATCTTTCTGAGATATTCATGGTGATTCTGTATAGGTTACAGGATTCGTGACATAGATATTACATATGCTTAGCTATCATTATGACTCATTGCATCAGTTAGAGGTCATGATCTTGCGTGACATGAACATGAGACATCGTGGATATGAGACGTGTGATTATATTGGGTGGGAAGAGACACACAGACTACAGGTTGATTATATTATTACGGTGCCATAGCCACTCCGAGTTAGGCTCCTAAATGATATCACTGCTACCGGCTCCCCGACACAGAGCTTGTAGTAGTCTCAGCCTGAGTTCTAGTGATGCTCTCATATTGCATATCACTTAGTTGGTTATATAGTTTGCCATATTGATTCATTTCATATACTGTACTTATTTGGCTTGAGTTATTCTTGTACCTTGCTATGTCCCCTGAGGACCTGGAATACGGATTATGTCCCCAGGTTTAGTAGAGGAGATCTACCCCGAGGTGTACGGGACATGAGCAATCATTGGAGCAGTACCAGAACCCGAGGACGAGGTGATCGCTGAGGATTTCTCCTGAGTATCTGTTTTATCTATACTCAGTCTTTGCTGTTGTTATACTTTTTATTCTTGTCTATAGACTGATGTATCAGACTTATTATCGGGTTGTTCCCGAGATATGTTTTATTGAGACTTGATGTTGATTTATATTTCATATTGACTGTATTTATTTCTGTGGATGAGATTAGTAGCATAGACCTTTATTGTTGTTTTACAGCTTAAGTACACCATGATGGTCCATTAAATTGGGTTTGCCCATCGGTGTGTACTGTTGGCCATCGCCACGTGTCTAGTCCCTCGGTAGCATAGACCTTTATTGTTGTGGCCCATGTAGGTCAAACGACTAAATTGTTTCGGTTTTAACTTAGGAACTGAGCAAGCCTGCGACAAGGATATGATAAGTTTTAGGATCTCATCCACTTGATTGAATCATTCTTGATATCTATATCGGATTCGAATTAATTTCTTGACATGCATCCTGCCTTGATTCCTCTGTGCTCCTCTTATAGTTTATTTTGGATGCAGAGTAATGGATCCACGAGCAAATGACGAGACTCCTGCAGGATCACCACGAGGTGCTGTGGTAACCAATGAAGATGAAGTAACACTAGTGTATGGAGGTCAATCAGCACATCAAAGCAGTCAAGCCAATCAGCATACCTCAAGATTCCGGCGAGACGATATTCCACCTTCGCCACAGTTTACTTCACCAATGCCTATTTTTTCACATGGGCAGGGTATGGACGGACAACACATATTTTAAATGTTCTACACGATGATACAAGCCCAACAGAAGGTTCATCAAGAAGCCCATCAAAGCCAAGCGGAGAAGTTCTTTGACGGACTTAGCTCTGAGCTACAGAAGTTAATCAGCTCCGTTGTAACTACTTTAGACACGAACATTCTTGCTGCAGCACGGCCCATGGAGTACATCACCAGGAGAGAGTCCAGCCAGAAGCAGCCGCATACAATAGCACCAGACTAAGCACAACAGGAAAGAGCTGCAAAACGACCACATATGAATCTACCACAGAGAGTATCTTCTCCACTAGCACTAGTCCTTCCTACTTGTCACTACTGTGGCAAGGTAGGCCATCTCGCTAAAGAATGCTGACTCAGATTGGAATTATGTTTAGCTTGCGGATCCAAACAGCATTCGGTAAGGGATTGTCCTGAACGTCGAGAGAAAGCATTGATGATTCATCAACCAGCCACATCAGCACCAGCCAGAGCACCACAGGGAAAAGTCGTAAAGAGATCTCACATGCACCAGCCACCTAGAGCATCTTCGCAAGTACTACCTACCTGTTAATATTGTGGCAAGCGAGGACATATTGAGAATGAGTGCAGACGCAAGTTGGAATTATGCTTGATTTGCGAATCCAACCAACTTTTAGCTAAGGAATGTCCTGAGCATCGAGATGGAGCACTAATGGTAAACCAACAAGCTTTACCAGCACCGAGGCCAGCCTATCCAGCATTGGGAGCACCACAGACGGGAGTTAAAGGAATCATACTACCAGCTCTAGGAGGGTATCATCCGAGGCCACCTTTGGCACCCCAGGCTGCACTCTTTCAGCAGGCCCAGCAACAGCAGAGGAATCCACCGTAAGGACGCGGACAAGCTTTTACAATGACCACGGAGGATGCGCAGACTCGCGGAGTAGCGAATACGCGTAAGATTTAAGTTATTCATAACTATCTATTCCTAGTATTGCTTTAGCACGTGACTGTTAGTTCTTGACCTTAGCCTTAAACCTAGTAATTTTGAACTTGTTAATAATTGATAACCTAGTTTTCTAAGTTGTAGTTTTCTTTGCTCTAACCAGATTTTTTTACTCTTGAATTTCCTAACTTTCATTGTCTAGAGAAATACTTTTTTTCTTCCCTATGTGTTTTGCTTAACCCTTATCCTTCGATTTCTCCTTGATCAAGATTCTTTGTTTATGTGTCGTGCTTCGAGCATATTTTGCAATCCTGTCATCCCTTATGACTGGTTATGTTTCATTATTATTTGATTGCAAGGACGCAATCCTCTTAAGGGGGTAGATTGTAAACCCCCAGAATTTTTCAGAAATTAAAAATAATTTTTTATGAATTTTTTGTGATTTTTTTAACTAATTAAAATAAATGTTCTTCTGAATTAAATATTTTAAGTATTAAATTAAATATTAAAATATTATAAAAATAATATTTTTGGGTGTAAAATAAAATATTAGACATAGTGTAATTTTTCTGGAATTTATTGGACCCCAGAACTATTTTTAAAGACCTGAAAACTAAGTTTCTAAATAAACCAAAATAAACCGAGCTGAACCCAACCAGTTTAATAAACCGAACCGAACCAAGCATCCTGAACCGAACCCAAATAAACCAACCCAGCCCTTATCGGGTCGGATCCAGATCCAACCCACTAACCAGACCCGATCTGACCCATTTTTTCTGCTACAGTAAATGAAGGAACCCGATCACCCGACCGATTTCCCGCCGGCGACGCCTCGCCTCCCCGCCGTTTTCCCTCCGGGATATCATCCCGCGGCCGATCCGCCTCCCCGCGCTCTCCACCTCCCTAACCGTCGGTCCGATCTCCTCTATTTAAACCCTCCCATCCACCACCATCACAGGCATCCCCCTCTCGACCACCACAATCACGATCTCCGCCATAGCCACCTCCACTTCTCCGCTCCGGCGACACGCTAAAGGACCCTAAGCCCCCACCGCCGAGCCACGACTCCGACATCCTCCCTGAACAGCCCCAGCTGCCGCAGCTTCGCCGCCGACGAGCAGCAACCCGCCGTCGTGCCTCGCCTCGTCAACCTGTCACCAACGTCAGCATCAAGGTACCTGTCTTTACTCTCATGTAACTCCCTATGCATTGATCCAATTTCTGTTCTGTCGAACCATGCACGTACCCTGCATGACCCTCTCGAACCCTATGCAACTCGTTGGGGTATCGTGTCCTGTGTCGATCGTAAACTACGACGCAAAATCAGGAAAATAAACCCCCCAATTTCTGAAATCAGAAATTGTCCCGAACTCCCCAGTTCATGACCATTTTGCGACCAACCTAATAAATGTTTTCAAAATTGGCTTGAACAGTTATTTAGACCACTTAACCAAGTTTTAAACCCTGTTTTTAGTTTATTTTAATATGCTGTAGTTTGTATTTAATTCGAGGGTGAAAATGACCAAAATATTGGTTATTTTAAAACCTTGATTTTCCCGAAACTAGGTGCGCCCCGCTAAACGAGGCATCTTGGTCGTGTGCGAACTTTACCGAAAGGTGTGCGACGTCAATACGGATATGTAGAATTTCGTAAAAGTTGATTTGGATGTGCGTGCACACCGGAATCAACGCGTATCCGTCGACAACACCCCATATCGGCCCTGTTTTGAAATTTATTGTAACTTCATGTTTGCTCGTCGTCTTGAAATAAAACTTACGCCATCGGACTCGTAGCAATACATTGGTCCTGTGACCCAAGTTTGGTTCGATTCTGAGAACGTTGACAAAATTCTGTATTGTGGGCCCCACGGCTCCACTTGACGGACGATTTTGTGATCGGCTCATCGGAATCCAGTTTTGGATATTTTGTTGGATTCTTATCGTCGTTCTGGACTTGGAGACACTGAGTTTGACAAATTTGGAGAACTTTGTCTCTGACATATTTTTCGGTACGAAATGGGCTACTGTGGACCCCGCTTTGACCCAAAACGGTCACTTTTGCCCCTGTGTCCAAATTGGACTTATGGACATGCAATTATAGCTATTTGATATCTTTTGAACATGATGATAATTATTATTTCAACAACCGGAGGAGTACCTGCAGATCCCGCTGATACCAGAGCAGCAGTTGAAAACCAAACCCCAGGTAAGTGTACCTTGCCAATCTTGCAGTACCTGCTTCATATTATTATCTTGATTTATTTATATGTTGTATCTGTTCAACCTAGGACCGTGTGACATTACTTAACGTCCGAACAAGATTCGGGTGTCAACGTTGTACGCGAAGTTGTGTAACGTCACATAGAGATTGATCTCGCGACCCTATACATTTGCGTGCTTGCATTATCAAGTACGTTATACCACAGGACACCTGATACTATTCATAAGACAGAATCTACCTAAGATATTCATGATGATTCTGTATAGGTTACAGAATTCGTGACATAAATATTACATATGCTTAGCTATCATTATGACTCGTTGCATAAGTTAGAGGTCATGATCTTGCGTGACATGGACATGAGACGTCGTGGACATGAGACGTGTGACTACATTAGGTGGGGAAAGACACACAGGCTACAGGTTAATTATATTATTACGGTGTCGTAGCCACTCCGAGCTAGGCTCCTATATGATATCACTGCTACCGGCTCTCCGACACAGAGCTTGTAGTAGTCTCATCTTGAGTTCTAGTGATGCTCTCATATTGTATATCACTTAGCTGGTTATATAGTTTGCCCAATTGATTCATTTCATATACTGTACTTATTTGGCTTGAGTTATTCTTGTACCTTGCTATATCCCCTAAGGACCTGGAATTCGGATTATGTCCCCAGGTTTAGCAGAGAGATCTACCCCGAGGTGTACGGGACAGGAGCAATCATTGGAGCAATACCAGAACCCGAGGACGAGGTGATCGCTGAGGATTTCTCCTGAGTATCTGCTTTATCTATACTCAGTCTTTGCTGTTGTTATACTCTTTATTCTTGTCTATTGACTCCTGTATCAGACTTATTATCGGGTTATTCCCGAGATATGTTTTATTGAGACTTGATATTGATATGTATTTCATGTTGACTATATTTATTTTTGTGGATGGGATTAGTAGCATAGACCTTTATTTTTGTTTTACAGCTTAAGTATACCCTGATGGGTCCATTAAATTGGGTTTGCCCATCGGTGTGTACTGCTGGCCATTGCCACGTGTCTAGTCCCTCTGTATTTTAGGACTGGGGCGTGACACACATAGTCAGTATTTCTTGTTCTCTTACTTACAGTTCACACCATATTACCTGTATTTATCTTTCTAGTTACTATTTGTTATTATCTTCTTATTTTAGTTATATCATCTATTTCCTAGTTACCTGTACATCTTGTATTCATTTTTATTACCTGTCACATATTCTCTACCATGAATTTGGAATTGCTTTTAGATTTTTGTACTTTGCTCCAATCCTGACTGGATATATTTTTTAGATAATTATTTAGCAGACTGGTGTCATATATACTATGGTCCACATGATGGAGAGTTACCTGAGGTTGCACCAGTAGCCAGGAAGAGCCAGTAGCAGTTGTGGATGAGACTCAACTAGCCATTGCCCAGACTTAGCTAGCATGCTTATTTGTACTGGATTTGTCTCTAGCTACTTATACATTTTAGATGTTATTGATATTCTAGACTTTATGTTATTTTTGCTAGACTCATAGACTTGGGATAGTATTGTAGTTATACTCAGCTTGTGACTTTGTGGGTTTCTTTCCCTTATATGCTATCGTGCCATTATCTTCCCTCTAGCATTGTGATTGAGTATTGATTATCATTATATACATTGTCATATTGTCCTCCGTATGGAGTTGAGATATCATTGACATGTTATATATATTATTGTGTGAGATAGATAGATGGTATTATTGAACTAGATAGCATTCTACCACCGATGTTGTGACGTAGGTTGGACGTTGCTCACGTACTCGTGCCCTCACATTCGGGTGTGGATCGTGACAGTGGATCACCGACGAAAGATCCAAATTTTGGCCTATAAAGCTGCTGTTTTGAATCGGATAATCCGAGGTAATCCGTCGGTAATCCGAATTATGCTGTTTTTGCTGAAATTGACTGTTTTCATCCGTTTTTCCCATTTTCAATTTTTTCCAGATTTTATTAACCCCTTAACATGATTAGATGACCTTGTATAGGTAGAAAATAATTATACACTTTATATACATTTTACATGAGTTTGCACACTCTATGTACATAACACCATTATATGTCCTTTATTGACACCATGTCCTTACTTATGCTTTACTGTCCAGACCCGGTTTCATGTATAGTTTGGGACACCTACCCATTATATACCTACCTAGACCCGACTTTTGTATAGTTAGGGAGCTTACACTTTATACATCTGTCCGAACCTGTTAACTTATATAGTTTGGGACACCTAACCATTATACACCAACCTAGACCCGACTTTTGTATAGTTAGGGAGCTTACCCTTTATACATCTTTCCAGACCTGTTACCTTTTATAATTTGGGACACCTACCCATTATACACCTACGTAGACCTGACTTTTGTATAGTTATTGAGATTAGCCTTTATACATTTGTCCGTAACTGTTACCTTGTATAGTTTGGGACACCTAACCATTATACACCCCAAACTCGACATCATGTATAGTTTTGGGGCTACCTATCCATTATACACCAGCCATGTATAGTTTTGGGGATACCTACCCATTATACATCTGTCTAGACTCTTTATCCAGTATCGTTTGGGCTACCTATCCATTATACACATGCCCAGTACATGCCTTATAGTGGTTCGTAGTGGCGTACTCCTATTTTATTTTTTATATATTCCCTTATTGTGGTTGGTCTTTATACGTGCTTTTAATTGTCAAATTATGGTCCAGTCTTGCATCTCCCTGCGAGGAATATATACCTAGAATGGATTCTGTGAAATACCTCTAGGTAGCATGCAGTCACGTTATCTTGACGTCAGCCAGAATAGATTTGTAGCATACCGTCGAGTAGGACATATTTTTAGCACACCGTTGAGTGGGGCACCAGTACATCTTGGTCTATTTGGTGGTCCGGATAGCTAGGACAGTCTGCAGGGCATGCAACCATAGAAATTCTCAGTATTGCATTTAATAGTGATTAGGATTGTGATAACCCTAGTTATCTAATGATAGCAAGCCATAGAAAATGCTTGGTCGTGCTTCTTTGGTTGTGTGTTATTTACTTTGTGCTAGCATATTGTCTTTTCCTTCCTCGTATTTTCATATTTTTTGATGGGTGGCCAAAGTCTAAGTTCGGCTCGGGAAAAGGTCCATAATGCCGGTCCTTATTTGGTTTAAGGGTTATGGTTTCGATCTTGAGAAGTTTCTAAGCTCTCATGTAGCTTACCGACTTATCTTTTCTATAGCCAATATGTTTAATTATTGCTCCTATATATGTCTACTGCTTATACAATTATAAGCCCCCTCTTTTTGGGATAGAGGTAATTTAATAATTTATAATTATTTTTATTATTTTGTTTAATTAGATAGATTTAAAGAATTAATTTCTAAAATCTTTTTTAATATATATGATACTTTGTCATGGCTTGGATATTTTGAGCAATGTCTAACCTTTTTCCTTCCAACCGAATTCACATTATTGACCTTGACTGTACCTAGTACATTTGGGATACGAGTATTGGATTAATTTTATCTCCCCTATGATTCAAAAAAATTGACAAATATATACAACCATTGACATTGCAAAACTATCCTTATTTGGCTAGTTGAACCCAACCGAGCCCAAATACCCTACTCGGACTCTCAAACCAATTCCCATGAGACATGTACACTACCCATACTTATCTCCCATTATTTATATATATATTTCCATACTTAAACCCTCACACATGCACATAAACCCAATAACGCAACAAATGACTTAATTGAAGTACCGTTAGTGAACCTTTTTGTGCACTTGCACTCAAACTAAACCAATACCCACACAACTAGACCCAAGTGCACCCAAAACCTTAATAAGGGCTAAACCAAATCCCTTAAGTCTGAACCAAAGGTTAAAGTCCATCAAAACACCACCATGGGCCCAACAAAAATCTATATAAGGCCTCATCCTCACAAACTCTAACCCTAACATCTACTTCCCTCTTTGTGGCCGCCCCAATATCCTCTCTCATCTCTTTCATGACCACTTCAGACTCTCTCTCTCTTTCTCCACTTCCTTTCTACTCCTCCCAACCTCCACTTCATCCCCCATAAGCTGACATGACCTAGAGCAAGAGATTAGCCACCCCTAGAGACCGACTACTTTCTGTTGGTTGTAGCTGTTGTTCGCCACCTCATAGCCCTCAAAACTACTTCCAAACTGAAGATTTACCTCCTATGTGAAGCCCCCAAGTACCCCCTCAAGTTTTGTGGAGGTTGGAGTCCGTTTGGTGCTCCAAAGGATCCGTGTTGCGAGAAAGGACCACGTCATAATCACATACAGGTAAGTCTTCCAACTTAGATTCTTTTTCCTATTCTCTATGAACCAAAGATTTTTTAAATTCATGATAATATTAGATGATGAATAGGAATAACTCCATGCATAAAAAACTCATATTTCTATGTAAAAACTATTCCTAAAAAATTGAACAATCATGACACGGACAAGACGCATCAATGGTAGACAATGTTCAATGAGTATTGCCCTGATAAATATATATATAAAATAATTCCAAAAAATTATATATTATTAATTCAGAATATAAATATTATAATTATATAATTAATCATTTTTTATGCCGATGAAAAGATTGGATGCAAAGACTACTTGGCCAAATTGCAAGGATAGCTAGATAGCGTAGTTGAGATGGTTGCATGAATAGTGTGATATAATTGTTTGATAATAAACAAAAGAAATAAAACTAGGCTTATACAAAACCCTTTCTTAGGTTTACAAACAAGAAGTACTATTAATCCTATACGAGGATGTTAAGTACAAGATTTAATCTGGATAAATATTGCTATAGGAGTCTGATCTGCAGTCGATCACTTTGTCCCTTGGACCACACGATGATGAAGAAGTGTTGTAGAAGAAGGAATAGCTTCAAAGATTGCAAGAGGGAGTGGATGCTCGATGCCAAGATCGTCGATCACTACTCTTTGTATAAAATCCGACCTCTCCCCAAAATCTTCCCTTGACCTCTGTGGACGGAGGTCTCTATTTATAGGCGTAGAAGCTGAACAGCGGAGAGAACCGCACCTTTTACGCGACGGTTATCATAACTGCTACCCACGTATAAATGATCTTTCGAATAAGCATGTGACGCATGTCCCATTAAGAGATAATGCATATAACTGCTGCGAAGATCACGACATGCAAGCCACATAGGTAACTGCTCCTCGCGTAGAGATGATTGGCGTAGAAGCCAAATAACTGTCTCGTTGGCGTAAAAACCAAATAGCTATTCTGATGGCATAAAAGCCAAGTAGGTGTAGATGCCCAATAGCTGACATATAGGCGTAGAAACCCAATAGCTGTCAGGTTGCCGTAGAAGCCAAGTAGGCGTAGAAGCCTGATGCTGCATAGATGGGTAGCCGGTGTAAAGGTAGCCAGTTATTCTACCTTGACTGAGGTCTTGAGCGTATTCTGAATCAGATAGCCTGTTCACATACCTTTGCAAATATAGCCTGGGTTGGCGTATTTCAAGGAGATAGCATACGGCGTACTTTTATAGCTGAAAATAGCCGGCGTACTCCTATAGCTGAAAATGGCCTGATGGCGTAATATGCAGGGATGGTGACGTGGACGTATTATCCCTAATTATAGCTCTCCCAGTCATCGGAAATAGAACAAAATCTCGTGCATTAAATGCAGAGATCTGCCCCCATCTCGCGCATTAATTACAGAGATATGCCTCGGGCTCTGTAGAAGATCAGCTTTTGGCGTGGCGGTCAGTTTTGTCTCATCTTGAGCGTAAAAGCTCCTGGCTGCCTGTGTAAAACTAGGCAGCGTATTCCTTGAATGCGTAGACGACGACTTAAATTAAGGCTTTGATACTAAACGACAGTTTGGAGCTCTATGCCGAATCATCATTACAGCCGTCGTCTTGATAGTCGTGCAGTACTCTTTGTCAAGAGTTAGGTTTATTGTACTGTCTGACAGGTTCATTCAAGGAATACGAAGCGTTTCTTGTACACTTCAATGCTGCATTAAAAGTGAATGAGTTTTACACCATAAAGGCGAGGTAGTAACCTTTATACGCTGAAGCAGTCTGAAATACTGTATTACGCGGGTTGTTCTGGAGCTATATTTTACGCTGAATAGCGTTGAAGCTCTGCTATACGCCGATGGCTCTGAAGTCATGTTTTACGCCGCACAATACTGAAACTCTGCTTTACGCGGGTTTTATGCATGTTGCGTATAATCCTGTAGTATATTTTTTATGCTTCTACAAGACCCCCTTCAAAATTTTTAAATTTATCGTAATTTGAAACACTTTGAATGAAGCATGAAACGGTCAAATCTGACTCGTTCCTCGGGGTTGATTTCTTGGCAAATTTTTGGGATTTTGTTGGGATTCGGTGTGTTTTCCTCTACCTATAAAAAGGCGAATGGGTTAACCTGTTTTTCCTACACTCCCTTCACCACACAGAGATGGTTGCCAATGTTCGTCGGGTCGACTTGAGGAAGAAGAAGATCATGCTCTTCCAGCATGTAAGGAGCCGTAAAAAGAGGCATCTTCGAGCAAATGTTATCTGCAATGATGGATCATGGAAGGATATCATAGCTTCCTTTGCTCGGGATGATCAGCAATTTCATATGGCGGTTCGTCCAGGAGAGAGAAAGGGTCGTATTAGACCACACAGCTTGTAAGCTGTGTTTTTTCCCATCATGACGGTGGACGAGGGCAGACAAACTGGCCCTGTCTTCCAGTATTGAGTTGGGTCTGAATCCTAACTCAATCTGTCATGGCGTATGTAGGGTGGGCTTGAATAATTTATACAAGTCCAGTTATGTATCCTCCCACCATTAATCATTTTCTTGTTCATCGACTGTGGAAGTCGATGAACTGCTGTAGAAGACCGAAAAGATCTCCACCAATACGAGAACCTGGCAGAACAGATTCTTGGTGTGATCCTAAATGAAAATGAGAAACCCTTTGTAGAGAAAGGATTTTCATCATATGTAATCATGATTAATAAAATTATCTTTTTTTACGCATCTGATAATTTGCCATATTTTGCTGTGATGAAGTCTGAATAGTGTGCAGCTTCGACACGTCTGAATAACTTTACGTCGACTCTGATAAAAAGAGTATCTGGTCTCGCCCCGTATTTTATGCGTAACTGAAGATGTGTAGAAAGCTGCGTAGCATATAAGTTGAAGACCCAAACTGTCATGCTATTTTTGGACAAGGAGTTGCGTAGAATTCTGAACTGTCACTTCTTTGATAAGAAGAATTCTTGTTCAGACCATCATCTTCAAGAATAATTTCTCGAAAATTTCTTGAAGTAGGGTGAGAAATGGCTGTCAAAACTGGCCATGCTTGAACTGTAGAGAAAAGATTCTGACTGAATTTTGGATTAACTTCCAATCGACCCAAGAAGAAGAGTCATTTTTATTGCTGAACTCTGTATGTTTTGGGTACTTGGGATATTTTGAGGCCAAGAAGGAGCATATTCTGCGTGAACCCTTGTAATTGGCCGTCTTGAAAATTGTTTAGATATACGCATACTTTGGCCTACGTATTTTGAGATATGCGGAAAGTCATAGATCCAAAATATAGATGAGCATAAAATCATAGGTTTGTAGCCTCTTGAGCGTAAAAGCTGCTGAGCATAAGAGCATCCGGGCGTGAAACCATAGATTTATAGCCTCTGAGTGTGAAATCATAGATTTGTAGCCTTTGAGTAAAAAATACTTCTGAGCGTGAAATCATAGATTTGTAGCTTCTGAGCGTAAAGTCGTAGGTTTGTAGCCTCTCGAGCGTAAAAGCTACCGAGCGTAAAAGCATCCGGGCGTAAAACCATAGACTTGTGGCCTCTGAGCGTAAAACCGTAGATTTGTAGCCTCTGAGCGTAAAAGCTCATTAGCATAAAAATTGTAGATCTGCTCTGCATGAAAAACTTTTCGAATTCGCTGACTGTTCGGCTTCCCTAAATGATAGGCTGACGTTTCCCCCATTCATAACCGAATATTAAATATCAAATTTGGTTAGGGATTCGAAGAGTTTATCTGAACTCTATAAATATCCTAAGGCCTTCAGAGAAGAAACTCTTTATCTGTCTTTTGCAAAAAAACTCTTTGTTACTTTGAGAGCTCTTCTTCGTCTCTTCTTCTGAGAACTCTGAGTTTTAGCCATGGCACCGAAACCAACTTCCACCTCAAAGTGAAAGAAAGATGCGTCTTCTTCTCACTACTCTGCTCAAGCACGAGCGACTCCCATTAGGCTGAATGAACCTCGCTCTGAACGAAGTGCCCCACCATCAAGCTGTGCACTAGGCGTCATAGGTAAAGCTTTTGGGACAAGAAAAAACGAAGAAAACCCTTCGCACACGTTGTACGTGAACGCGCTAGGTCATCTTCTGTGCTGAGAGCCTCTTCGAGGAAGATGATACACAGGGATATTTTATCATTTACGCCCACATTTCTAATGTGTCAGCGTAAAAGCTCCATAGTTTCGTAGTCTGGCGTAAAAGCTTTGACTGTCGAAATTTGGCGTATACTACAAACTTTGAGTGTTACGCTCTGGATGAAAATTCTGGTGTAATAACTCAAATTTTGGCAGTCTGGCATAAAAACACAGACTGTCAGATTTTTGTGTATACTGCCAATCTTGAATTTTACGTCTCGAAAATAGGTTCCAGCGAAAAAACTCAAGTTTTTACAGTCTTGGCATAAAAGCACAGACTGTTGATCTTTGGCGTAAGCTGCAAGACTGTAATGTCTAGTATAAAAACTGACTTGTTCTTCTTGCATTTTGTAGTGGACTTGCAGATCCCTCTGTTGGCTGAGGTGATGGGTTCTGCTGCTGGGATGCTGAACTCCAATTACCTGGAGGATTTGTCCTATGTGACATTCCCTATTTCTGGGACCCAGTATCCTGAAGGAAGGGGAATTCTGATATCGTCTTAAGGAGAATGAATGCTGTTGAATATGATCAACGGGGAGCCCCTGACGTATCTAGATGGGGCAAAATATATAAAACCAGCTTTCCTATTCGGGGATATGATTGATAAACAATCCCAAACGAAGCTCAAGAAGGAAAAGTGGGTTTTTACTGCTGGAGGCATGGTCATGTACCTGCCCAAGATGCCGAGAGATTACCCTATCTCGGCATTCTTCCATGCCACGCATCCCAGGAAGATGTCGTGGACCCTGACCCCTAATCTTGACGGCCAGCCGGGGAAGTTATTTTATCAGAAAGGATCAGACCAAGGATTATTTATGAGCCGCCCTTCAGGCCCTGTCGTGCCTTTCAGGGGATTACTGCCGGGCAACGTCCCGAGTGAAGATACTTCACTGCTCCAGCCAGTCCAATTATCAACTTTTTGTAATGACTTTATGGGGCATGGAGGAGTATACCCCAAAGTTAATCCTCGGACCAACGGGTGGCTTACCCCTGGAAATCTTCGATGGGCTCGTTTAGCTGCATGGGCCCTGAAGCATTTTCAAACGAAGCTGGAGAGCATTGGTTTGTTCGCGACTGTGAATGCTACCAGTGTCGGGCTGCCTCCCAACCCCAACCTATTTTTGGCTTTGATGGAGCGGTATATCTCGCTCACTGGGACTTTCGCCACTCCGTTAGGGGAGTTGGGATTGGCCCTTCACGAGATGGCAGAGATTTCAAGACTGCCAATGGGGGATACTCCTTATGAAGAGTATGTTCCCACAAACAGGGAGCTGGGGGATACAAACCCTCGGGTAGTGGCAGTATACCAGGAGCTAATGAGCCATTATCTTACGTGCACCACCTTCTATAATGAGCCTTCTGATTTGGCTCATACCAACAAATGGGCGTCCTATCTCTTCTTTCATCAGGCCAGAGATGCTAAGCCAGACAAAGTTGTGGATAGCAGGGATAAGCCTTTGAACTTTCTAGCGTGCTTAATGCTCAAATAGTCGATGATCTTATTGAAGACGCTGGGGCTTCAGATCAAGTTCTCGATGAGGGGATTGGGAATTATCCTGCGGGTACTAAAGCCTACAGTTATATGAGGCATTGCCGCAGGCCTCTGTCAAGGGAAGCTCAACTAGCTGGCTTCCTCTCTGTATGGCTATGCCGATTGGTAGTACCTGACATTGCATCTTCGGATCACATTCATCGTAATACCTTATGTCCTGCAGTGCATTTGGTGTTTGGGGCAAGACTGGCCCTGCTCCCTGCAATGGTATATCGGATACAAGCTGGCCTGAGGGCCATTACTGATGGGCTGCTTGCAGATGAGACCCGACGTGAAAGCTTTCCCTGGGTAGAATTACCGTTCCTATATCTGATGGGATTGTTAATTCTTCATAACCCCAGGGTGATGTCTCCCGGCTCTGCCAGTAGTTCAGGAAATAATTTCTTGTTGAATTACAAGAATTCCACTTGGAACGTGACCACCGTCGTAGACTGTCGACGAGCATTAAATTTTGCTCATAGCTGGAAGCTCTTCTGTATCGTCCCCACTGTACATCTCAATCAACAGGGAACTAGACTTCAGGATTCAGGTGAAGGAAAGACCGTTCTTTCTCCTAAAACTTTTTATTGGTTGGTCTGCATTAGACCTTCCCATTTGTTATACAGAAGTAAAGACCATTGCTTCTTGGAGCCATATCTGCCTAGTCGGTTCGCCAGGCAGTTTGGGTATGACCAATTGCATGTGGGAAATGCCATAACCAGCTTCAAGTCCAGAGGTGGACTTATTGATGGAGCTAGAGGATGGCGGTACTTCATAATGGGTTGTATTGGAGCAGCCTTTACTGTACCCGCGACTTCACTCTCCATGGAGTTGCGCATCCTCCATTCGTACGCCCAATTTTATGTGGCCATCAATACCTTCCATTGCGATTTTGATATGCGTAGAAGTTTCAGGATGCCCCCTCATAAGTCCACTGGAAGAGAGGAGGTCCCGTCTGTTTCCTCTGACGAAGGTGAAGACTCTGTCGCTCCAGATGAGTTTTTGTTGACAGTACCGAGAGGCATAATACCTCCTCCTGCAGAGCCTCTTGTTATCCCCAGTAAGCAAAGGGCTTCTATCCTGAAAGAGACTTTCCCTCGTAAGAAGAAGAAGACTGTTAGTGGTCCTGTCAGGACTTCCAGCCGTGTCACTACCACATTTTAGGAAAAAGGGTATTTTGGTAATTTCCTATTTAAATAAATATTGTGCATGGTAAATAATTTTTGTTGTATTATTTAATTGTTGTTGGATATTATTTAATTATTTTGGACTTATTTTAGTAGACCCAACTAGTTTAGTTTGGACCCATGGACCAACATGAATTAAATAGTTAGACTTGGCCCATTTAGAAAGCCCATGGTTAAGGAGATGGATTAAATTAATTAAGTGATTAGATTAGAAGCTTCCATAATTATTTCTTCATGAGAGGCCCCAAGGGGTACATTGGACATTTTACAATTGCTTGGGGAGGGGGGCATGGCCGGCCTATATTAGGAGGGGGAAATTTCTCTCTCCTCTCATTCTCATTTTCAATCTAGATCTAGAATTTTCCACTCCCAAATTCCCTCCATTCCCATTCCAATTTTCCACCAAATTTATCCCAAATTCTTTCCAATTCACCATTAGAAAGTTGAGAAGCAAGGATCTAGAAGGAGGAAGTAAGGATCTACAAAGAGGAGCAAGGATCTACAATTTGGAAGCAAGTTCATCTCAATTGGAGGTTTCATTGGGAATCCATCTCCCAATAGGTATAATTCAGTTTTTCCCATTTAAATAGCTTCTAAATCTGAGATTTAATCATGTAAAATCAACCTATACGTATGTACTACCCATAGGACTTTGTTTTATGTTCATAGGAGACCCATGGAGAAAGTTATGGTGCTTTTTGTGTCAATTTTGTTGGAATTCCGAATTTATATTTTGTTGTGTGTGTCAATTGATCCTATAGATCAATTGGGCATGTGCTTATGTGTTTGGGGCTTGTGTCGTGTCCATATTTGGGTACTTGTGGTTCGTATCCCAACTATTTGGTGATACGTGTCATTTTGGGGGTTTTCTCCGACACGGGGCTTTGAACATGTCGTATTTTGACACGGACACATAGATCTACTTTTGACACTTTGATTTATTCATAAATATTATTTGTGACTTGTTTGTGTCCTTCGGGGTACATTTGGTTGTGTGTTGGACTCGTGTCACATGTGTATCCTAGATCTAGTGGGATACGGTGTGAAACTTTCCAATTTGGTGTGTTTATGTGTAGATCTAATTATTTATGCTTTAAATTCTTTATTTATAATTAGTAAATATATATAGATATTATATATTATTTTAGTGTATTTATTATGGTATTTATTGTAGCATAGATCTATAGATATTTCTATGTGTTCTAATGTGGTGTATAAATATATGTATGTAGCTTTCTTGCATGCAGTTATATATGTTACTACTTGTTAATAAAATAAATTATACATAAATATTTTATAAAATATATTTATGTGTTTAAATGTGTAATTATATTATTTATAATTATTATATATTTAATTGTTAATTTAATGAATGTATTTTTATGTGTGCTTCTAGCCATGTAAAATACGTACATATGTGCATGTGTTTGGTATTTTAATTTTATAAGTTTATATGTATGTATATATAAGTATATAGTTATTAAATTATTTATATATATATATATATGCATTTTGATTTATATATGTATATATATAGGTGTTTTTGTGAGGTATAATACTAATAATAATATATTATTTTATTTGTATAAATATTGGTTTGTATATACATTATTTAGAGTGTGCATTATTTGTATTATTAGTATTCTTGTGTGGGTATCTTTTAGGATCTAATTTTGATTTCTAAATTGTTGTATTTTATTTTCTATATTATTTATATAGATTTCTTGTGAGGTTGACCTTGGTTTGACCATGTTTGACTTTAGTTGACTTTAGAGTTGACCATAGTTGACTTTTAACTTAGAATTGATTTATTGACCTAGAAGTTGACTAGTTTGACTTGTTCTCTTTCCGGGACCTTGTATTAATGTGGTATTCCATATCTAGGTTTTTGAGGCACCGAGTCAGACATCTGTGAGACTATTCATTGGACTTCAGGCGAGTACATTCTCTGATAGTTTCTCATTTATGATATCCTCTATGTTCGTTGTATCTAGTGTAGATATACATGTTTCTCTTGACACTATGGTTACACGGATTGGTATATCCGGATCTCGTCATGAGATGTTATTCCTTGGTATATGGTATATATGGTACAAGTATTGTTCATTGGTTATCTTGTACATGTACAGACACCGATTTTCGGGAGGAGTCGCTCTCTTCTTGGGGAATCTAGTGCCATAGCATACCGTGGTTAGATCTATTATACCAGTCGGGGGTGGGGAGTATTAGTATAGATATGTGATCAAATCCCTATTGAATAAAGTACTGGTAAGCAAATAGTGTTGATCATGCACCGCACGTATGATTAGCCAGGCCGCATTGCATCTTGCCCAAGCCGATCACATGTTAAGCTAGTACTCACACACTTAGTCATTAGTATTATTGTTTCATTGGCATATTGTTCATTATTGTATTTCCTTCCAGTATTTCCTTATTGTCTATATATTTCTATCGTGCATCTTGTTTATCCACAGCTATTTACTGTTACATAGTTTTTATCATTAATTGAGAACTGCTGTTAGGGTTGTACTCTGCTCCTTTTCTGACTGGATATATTTTTCCAGATGACACTGAGGAGTACCCTACCTATTATGGACCCCAGGATGTTGTGGGTTTAGATTCTGAGACCCTGGCTCAAGAGGGACTTATCCCAATTGAGACAGTTGACCCTGGAGTTGTAGCTTTGTAGTATTGTAGTATTCTTTTGTACTGAATTTGTCTCCAGCTCATTCTGTTATTCTTCAGGCTCATTGGTGTATTATTTTAAACTCATGAGTTGTATGGTGACTATTCTATTCTTATCTGATTCGTGTTCATTCTATCTTAGTTCTGTGATTGAGTATACTATCTTTATTGGTGGTTCATTATATTAGATAGATTATCTAGACAGCGTTCTACCGTCGATTCTGCGGCGTAGGCTGGGCGTTGTTTCCGACTAGTATCCTTATCCCGGGTGCGGGTCGTGACACGTTTTTGGTGGTGGCCCATGCAGGTCTAGCTTCACAAGTATGTGATGTCGTGGTAGTGCGACAACTTAGTTGTACTACTGTGAGCCTGCGATAGGATATAGGATATAGGCTGAGATACTCAATCACATATAGGAAAATTCTTTTGATTCAACTATTCTCCTTTGACATTGATACTTGATCCCTTAAACTGTCCTTTCCTTGATGTCTTACTTCATGTGCCATATTGATCCTCATTCCGTCTTTTTATGAGACATACTTGGAGATACTTGCGGAGGCACGCAAGGTTGAGCAGGATTTGGAGAGACCGTGATTCTTTTCTGGGGGCCAACGGCAGTACAGTATCTGCCAAACGTCCTCATTTCCAGTCCAGACCTTTCCAGCAGCCACAGCAGAACCAGACTCCAGCTAGAGCGCCTTTTCACCAAGCACCTCAGCAGCAGAGACAGTTACAGCAAGCTCCATACAACTTTTGCAAGAAGCCCGGCCACATCTGGGAAGTTTGCAGGAGGAGGCTAGGAGTTTGTTTGTATTGTGGTACTGAAGGGCATCAATCAAGGGAGTGTCCTCGTCGTGCAGTTCAGGGAGCAGCTCCAGCTCCGAGGACACAGACGAGACCACCTGCAGCACAGCCAAGGGGACCGCTTCCGACACAGCAGCAGCGTTTTGTCCAGCATCAACAGCAGGGAGGTGCTCGACAGGGACGAGCGTTTGCTATGACCGTCGAAGAGGAGGAACCCACCGGAGATGTCATCGCAGGTTCTATTCTTCTTGATTCCATTCCAGCTTTAGCTTTGTTTAATAGTGGTACTTCCCATAGTTTTGTATCTGTTTCTTTTGCTCTGAAGCATGGTTTGGTAGCTGAGTCTTTGCTTAGGACTTGCAAGATCATGACCGAGGGAGGCATTATCCTGGTTAATGATATTTTCAAGGATCGGAGAGTTACTCTCGGAGGCCGGGAGTTGAGTGCGTGTCTACTTGTAATGCCACTTCCGAGCTACGACATTGTACTTGGGATGGATTGGTTGAGTAGGCACCGTGCTAGCATAGACTGTAGAGGAGGTAGAGTTTTGTTTGGTCCGCCAGGAGAGCCAAATTTTGAGTTTGCTAGAGGAGCTGCGGAGCAGGGGGAAGGCATTATTTGTGGAGCTATGGTGGAAGACAAGGAGTTGCCACATCCATTGATAGCAGAATTGCTGGATGTGTTTCCTGAGGAATTGCCAGGATTGCCACCAGATCGATATGTTAAATTTTCTATAGACTTGGTGCCAGGTGCAGAACCAATTTTGCAGCATGTCTATAGAGTAAACAACAGCGAGCTGGTCGAGTTGAAGAAGCAGGTGGACGAATTGCAGGATAAGGGGTTTATCAGATCGAGTTCTTCACCATGGGGAGCCCCGGTATTGTTTGTACCGAAGAAGGATGGATCGGTGCGCATGTGCATTGATTATAGGACTTTGAATAATCTCACTATCAAGAATAAGTATCCTTTGCCACGGATTGATGATCTGTTTGATCAGTTGAGTAGTGCGAAGGTATTTTCTAAGATAGATTTGAGATCAGGCTACCATCAAGTGAAGGTGAAGCCAGAGGACATACCGAAGACTGCTTTTAGAACTCGGTATGGTCAGTACGAGTTTATGGTGATGCCGTTTGGTTTGACTAATGCACCAGCGGTATTTATGAACTTGATGAACAAGGTTTTCCACCAGTACCTTGACAAGTTCGTGGTGGTGTTCATCGACGACATACTCATATACTCGAGGACACCGGAGGAGCATGAGGAGCATTTGAGGATTGTGTTAGATGTGCTGAGGAAGGAGAAGTTGTATGGAAAGTTGTCCAAATGTGAGTTTTTCCTGGACAAGGTAGAATTTTTGGGGCATGTTGTGACTGGTGATGGTATTTCAGTGGATCCGAAGAAGATTTTAGCAGTAGAATCTTGGAAGACTCCGAGTTCGGTAGCAGAGATCAGGAGTTTCTTGGGATTGGCAGGCTACTACAGGAAGTTTGTGCAAGATTTTTTGAGGATTGCCGAGCCGATGACCAGACTCACAAGGAAGGATGTGGAGTTTGTTTGGACGGAGTATTGCCAGGTTGCTTTTGAGGAGTTGAAGAAGAGGTTGACGTCTGCTCCTATTTTGACGTTGCCATCAGGGTCCGGAGGTTTCACTATTTATAGTGATGCATCGGGGAAGGGTTTAGGTTGTGTTCTTCAGTAGCATGGGAAAGTGATTGCCTATGCATCCAGGCAATTGCGTCCTCATAAAAAGAACTATCCTACCCATGATTTGGAGTTGGCAGCTACCATATTCGCCCTGAAGTTGTGGAAATATTATTTGTACGAAGAGCGTGTGGAGATCTTCACAGACCACAAAAGCTTGAAGTACGTTTTCACGCAGAAGGAGTTGAATATGAGGCAGCGTCGGTGGTTGGAACTGATGAAGGATTTTGATATCTCTTTGCAATATCATCCTGGGAAAGCCAATGTAGTTGCCGATGCTTTGAGCAGGTATCCGGTAGCTATGTTCTTGACGCAGGATCGATATTTGTTGGAGGACTTGGAGAGCTTGGACATTGAGGTGATTGTTCCTGGTGGTGCTATGCAGATGTGGGGATTACAGATACACTCAGATTTGATGGACAAGATTAAGGCAGCACAGTATGATGATGTATCTTTGAGGAGTATCAGAGCTCAGGTGAGAGCAGGATTGGAGGATGATTTCACTATTGCAGAGGATGGATCTTTGAGGCATGGAGTTAGATTGTGTGTGCCTAGTGGAGAGTTGCGAGAGGAGGTATTGCAGGAAGCGCATCGCTTTCAGTATTCCATACATCCAGGTGCTAACAAGATGTATCGGGATATGTGAGAGTGTGTGTGGTGGTATGGCATGAAGAGGGAAGTGGCACAGTTTGTATCCAGATGCTTAGTGTGCCAGCAGGTGAAAGCCGAGAGGCAGAGGCCAGGAGGTTTACTTCAGCCATTACCCATTCCAGAGTGGAAGTGGAAACACATTACTATAGATTTTGTGTCCGGACTTCCACGATCTCCAGGAGGGAAAGACGCGATTTGGGTCATTGTTGATAGATTGACCAAGTCGGCCCACTTTTTGCCTTTCAAGGTGGGTTTATCTACGGAGAAGCTGGCAGAGATGTATGTGAGGCAGATCGTTAGGATACATGGAGTTCCTGTCAGCATAGTCTCAGATCGGGATAGTCGTTTCACTTCTCATTTCTGGAGGAGTTTGCAGGAGAGTTTGGGCACTCAGCTCAAGTTCAGTACTGCATATCATCCCCAGACAGATGGGCAGTCAGAGAGGACTATCCAGACTCTCGAGGATATATTGCGCACTTGTGTACTAGATTTCGGGGGTTCTTGGGAGGACCATCTCCTTTTGGTAGAGTTTGCTTACAACAACAGTTACCAGGCCAGTATAGAGATGTCACCTTTTGAAGCTCTATATGGTCGGACGTGTCGTACTCCTTTGTCTTGGGACGATGTTGGAGAGAGAGTTTTGCTTGGGCCAGAAATGGTTGTGGATGCAGCGGAGAAGGTTCAGTTGATCAGAGATAGACTTCGAGTGGCGCAGGACAGACAGCGGCATTGGGCCGATAGCCATCGGAGACCTTTGGAGTTCGAGGTATAGTTTAGATTTTGTTTGTGCTTGTTCTTGTTTGTTATAGATTAAGTTCTTAAGATAGTATTTTGTTCTAGGTGGGTGGTTTGGTGTTTCTGAGGATTTATCCGACACGAGGCACGATTCGCTTCGGTGGAGACGGAAAGCTTAGTCCGCGATTCATCGAACCTTTCACTATTCTAGAGAGGGTCGGTGTAGTTGCTTATAGACTAGACTTGCCACCTACATTGGAGGGAGTGCACAACATGTTTCATGTGTCGCAGTTGAGACGATACGTGGCAGATCCTAGTCATGTATTGGATCACTCAGAGATAGAGGTGGGCCCTACTCTTAGCTATCCAGAGCAGCCAGTTGAGATTCTGGATCGGAGAGAGAAGGTGCTGAGGAACCAGACTATTCCTTTGGTACGCGTCGCAAGGAGGTATCACTCTCCGGGGGAGTCTACCTGGGAGAGAGAGGATGACATGCGAGAGCGTTATCCATATTTGTTTATACCTTGAGGTATGTTATTTTCTAGTTATGTTATGTTCATTAGTTAATTGTGAATCTTTAGTTCTGTTCTGTGATTTTTTTGGGGGTAGTTTTCATCTTTAAATTTCGAGGACGAAATTATTTTAAGGAGGGTAGACTTGTCACTACCACATTTTAGGAAAAAGGGTATTTTGGTAATTTTCTATTTAAATAAATATTGTGCATGGTAAATAATTTTTGTTGTATTATTTAATTGTTGTTGGATATTATTTAATTATTTTGGACTTATTTTAGTAGACCCAACTAGTTTAGTTTGGACCCATGGACCAACATGAATTAAATAGTTAGACTTGGCCCATTTAGAAAGCCCATGGTTAAGGAGATGGATTAAATTAATTAAGTGATTAGACTAGAAGCTTCCTTCTTTAATTATTTCTTCCTGAGAGGCCCCAAGGGGTACATTGGATATTTTATAATTGCTTGGGGAGGGGGGCATGGCCGGCCTATATTAGGAGGGGAAAATTTCTCTCTCCTCTCATTCTCATTTCCAATCTAGATCTAGAATTTCCCACTCCCAAATTCCCTCCATTCCCATTCCAATTTTCCACCAAATTCATCCCAAATTCTTTCCAAATTACCATTAGAAAGTTGAGAAGCAAGGATCTAGAAGAAGGAAGTAAGGATCTACAAAGAGGAGCAAGGATCTACAATTTGGAAGCAAGTTCATCTCAATTGGAGGTTTCATTGGGAATCCATCTCCCAATAGGTATAATTCAGTTTTTCCCATTTAAATAGCTTCTAAATCTGAGATTTAATTATGTAAAATCAACCTATATGTATGTACTACCCATAGGACTTTGTTTTATGTTCATAAGAGACCCATGGAGAAAGTTATGGTGCTTTTTGTGTCAATTTTGTTGGAATTCCGAATTTACATTTTGTTGTGTGTCAATTGATCCTATAGATCAATTGGGCATGTGCTTATGTGTTTGGGGCTTGTGTCGTGTCCATATTTGGGTACTTGTGGTTCGTATCCCAACTATTTGGTGATACATGTCATTTTGGGGATTTTCTCCGACACGGAGCTTTGAACATGTCGTATTTTGACACGGACACATAGATCTACTTTTGACACTTTGATTTGTTCATAAATATTATTTGTGACTTATTTGTGTCCTTCGGGGTATATTTGGTTGTGTGTTGGACTCGTGTCACATGTGTATCCTAGATCTAGTGGGATATGGTGTAAAACTTTCCAATTTGGTGTATTTATGTGTAGATCTAATTATTTATGCTTTAAATTCTTTATTTATAATTAGTAAATATATATAGATATTATATATTATTTTAGTGTATTTATTATGGTATTTATTG
>JAYESA010000001.1:38034056-38117761 GCA_036927795.1 Iris macrosiphon | reverse complement strand
TATATATATATGTGTGTGTGTGTGTGTGTGTGTGTGTGTGTGTATGTGTATGTATATATATATGTATGTGTGAGAGTTGATATATATATATATATATATATATATATATTTATATATATATATATATATATATATATATATATATATATATATATATATATATAGAGAATAAGGGAGGTGAGGTGGCACCTCACTCTCAAAATAAGGGTGGCGATGATGTGGCACAATCACAACCACACAAACAAGAGGAGGGGGTTAAGTGCAATTTGCCAATTATGAAATGTGTGGTTGGAATTGTGCCACGTCACCGCCACGCTTGTTTTGAGAGTGAGGTGCCATCTCACCTCCCTTATTCTCTCTCTCTATATATATATATATATATATATATATAAATATATATATATATATATATATGTGTGTGTGTGTGTGTGTATTTATATATATATATATGTGTGTGTGTGTGTGTGTGTGTGTGTGTGTGTGTGTAGTGTGTGAGTGAGATAGAGAGAAAGGAAGAAGGGAAGAGAGGAAGAGAGAGTAAGTTGAGAGAGATCAAGAGAGAGTGAGATAGAGAGATAGGGAGAGGGAGAGCAGCAATAATAGTTAGAAGTAGCAGCAACAGCAGTCAGTAGCAGCAGCAGTTGGTAGCAGCAGCAGCAGTTGGTAGCAGCAGCAGCAGTTAGCAGTAGCAGCATCAGCAGCAGGTAGTAGCAGTAGCAGCAGCAGGTAGTAGCAGCAACAACAACAACAATAACCCACCCCCCTTTAGCTAGAGTTGAGAGAGAGAGAGAGAGATTTGTTATATATATAGATATATAGTTAGTATAGATAGATGGATAGGTATCTAGATAGATAGGTTGAGATAGGTAATAGGTAAATAGGTATCGGATTAGTATATATATATATATATATATATATATATATATATATATATATATATAATATGTATATAGATATATTTATATATGTGTAGATATATGTATACTAGTATAGGTAAGTATATATATAGGTTAGATAGTGAGATAAGAGAGAAGGGTGAGGTTAAGGTATTGGATTTCAATACCTTGAGATATTGAAGGTAAGTTGAGGTATTACCTATATACTAGGTTATATATATATATATATATATATATATATATATATATATATAGATGTTTACATATAGTAGTATATATATAAGTATATATATAGATAGTTAGCTAGTTAGTTAGAGTTAGAGAGGGGTAAGGTTAGAGGTATCTCAATACCTTGAGATGCTCAAGGTATTGGTTATCAGGCGAGGTATTGGATTTTTGCCCGTGTATGGGATAAGTGATGCTTATATATATATATATATATATATATATATATATATATATATATATATATATATATATATATATATATATATATATATATATATATATATATACGTGTTAGGATATATATATTAGTGGGTTTAGATGGGGTATATAGCGTAGGTTGATATATCGGATACCGAGGGTATCCCGGTATCTCAAAGAGGCGAGTTTGAGGGTTTACTAGCTTAATAAGCTAATTTTAACCTAGAATTTTAGGAGCACCCTAGTTTGACCTAGGGTTGACAGTAGTTGACCCGGTTGACCACCAAAGTCAACCTTTGACCTAGTTTTGACCTATAGTTGACTTTTTGGGCTTAGAGTTGACTTTTTGACCTAGAATGGACCGGTTTTACCCGTCTGACCTAGAAAAGACCTAGAAGTTTGTTTTTAGTTTATTTAAATGTGTTTATCTCTCTAGAGCACCAAGTAACCTTGGATTTCCATATTAGGTCTTCGCAATGCCAGTTCGGACCTCGATCCTCTCCAGTTGCTCAGGACGTCAGGCGAGTACATTCTCTGATAGTTTTTATTATGTAATAATTATTATGATTCAGCTTCTAGTATAGTATTATCTGATTTTATGGTACGACACTGACTAGTATTTCTGGATTCATTTACTTGCGACACGTATATTTTATGTCTGACCTCTATTTCTGGAATCACCTACTGGCATCACATCAGGACTCACTACAGGCATCACTTATATTTCTGGCTGGACTCATATTTATATTATGTGTCGGGTCTTGGATCCACTTGTACTAGTCGGGGCGGAGAAATATTCGAGTATACATGTAAATATTTCCAAATCTGGAATTACTCCCTCTGGTCTAATCTGGAATGATAGCAGCCGCACACCCAATGTGCGGTGAGCCGTACTTACCCCTAGCCGTTTACATATCAAAACATGTATTTCAGAGACACTAGTTCATTCTTTCTAGTCTAGACTCAGTTATACTTCTTGACTGGTCTCACTTGTACTTTATGGGCTGGACTCATTATATTTACTCTTGCTGGACTCACTTCACGTTATTGTGCACACACTTGCTCTTAGTTTAGATTTCTTGTATCCTGCAGTCATTATTATCTTGCTTCTGATTTTTATGCCTCTTTACCTTTATGCACCAGTTGATATATATATATATATATATATATATATATATATATATATATATATATATATATTTTCTTGTTCATACTTTATTTCCTTCACCTTGTGCTACTTGCTACAACTACTTTATAGTTTTTATCATTTAACTGGAACTGCTGTTAGAGGTGTACTTGCTCCTATCATGACTGGATATATTTTTTAGAGGATCCGGAAGATTGGTGTCCGATGTTTTATGGACCTCAGCATGTCGATGGTGCAGACAGAGACCCCCTAGTTCAGGAGTGATTTTTGGGTTGGTAGCCGGGATCACTAGGACCTCAGTTGTATTTATTAGCTTTTGGTACCGGATTTGTCCCCGACTTTTCGTTTGAGACTTTGTATTGTATTTAATTCAGGATATTATTGTCATTATTATTATTGTTGTTGTCTTTAGTAGTAGTTGCTGTTTAGACTTTGTAGTTGTTAGACTTCCTTGTTATCTTATCGTGCTTAGATCGTGATTATGTATTTGTATTATCTTTATCATATTGTTTCTCCGTTTGGAGTTGAGATCTTGGCAGGTACTTATATTGTTGTGTGAGATTGTTAGCTAGATAGTAGACCTAGACAGCATTCTACCTACGACTCATGCCCATTTTTTGGGTGCGGGTCGTGACAAAACTCAAGGAGAAACTTTTGATATCAAGAGCAGCGATAGTCCTCATCCCTCACCATCCTCAATCGAAAACTCTAGAAATCAGAAATCATATCTCTCAAGCAATAAAATAATCCAGAAAACTTTTGCGTGTATCTTTGAGAATATCTATTTACTTAATGTATGGAACGCATATTGCAATAACAATATCGGGGATATCTCTGAGTCGAAGTGAAGCAACGAAATGGTCCAAGAATCGAGTCACTCTAATACCATTATGTCATGCCCCGATCCCCGCAAGGGGCGATCATCCTTGCTTAGCACCTTGCGAAACTGATTTTCCTCGCATGGGCGTGATACCGGGCAAGCCTAAGTTATGCTTGCACAAGGCCAAAGATTTGAACAAAGGAAAATAAGCTATTCAAGACAGAAGCAACGTCACTATATTGCAAAAAAGTAAAGAACACAATGACATACAAAAATAAGCTCTTTATTGATATTCACGATGTGATACAAACGACGCTTGGTCAAGATTACAATTCCTTTCTCTTTCTCTCGATTACAATGACATCGTTCCATACATTATATCCCTTTATACAAAAGCTGCTCAAAATATCTTGATATAGCTCAAGGTATCGACTCCTAATTTTTGGGTCCTAGGGATGAGGCTCGGCTATCACTTCTATGGATGATCCAGCACCTGTGAACAAGCGAACTGGTAGAGGTAGCACTTTAGGAAAAGTACCGGTGAGTATAAAATCAACGAACATAAGCAACACTCATTGAAACCAACACTAAGTAAGCATGTGATAAAATATTACATTACTAGTGATATTGCTACTTTTTACCTAGGTTCATTTCATGCAGCCTAGGATTTGAGTCAGATTACCTCTTTCAAAAATATATCTTTGAAAATGGTTTGCATAAACAATACATTCAAACATGCTATAGGGACAATGTTCTATCGTGCAATGCGCAACATGTATCATGAGCCATATTCCTTTAACTCTTAGGAACATAAGCTATTGGTAGTGGACTATTCATCTCAATTCAAGGCAGTAGTGCATCTAGTGGACTATTCAGTTCAATTCAATGGCCAGTAGCATATTCAAGTTAAACATGCAAGTCAAGAAGAAATACGAGATAGCAAGCACAATTTAAAAATAAGTACATTGTAGAAGCATGAAAAATACGCTGGATGGCTATACGCAGCATATTGATGCAGTGCAGCGTAAACATAGGCCTTCAGAGCCATCAAGCGTGCAACAGAGCTTTCTCCGCCAAACACAGCATGAAATATAAGCTCAACGTAAGGCAGTACGTCCAAACCGCTTCAGCGTAAACAGGGTGCTTCATCGACTCCTGGGCGTGAAACCCATCCTCTTGCAACGTAGCATTGAAGTGTACGAGAGACGCTTGGTATTCTCCGAAGTGAACCTGTCAGATCCTGCAAGGAACCTGACGTCTGGACTTCTGACAAAGGGATACTTCTCGACTACCCAGGGATACTGCTCGACTACCCAGACGACGACTATAATGATGGCACAGCACTGCGACCCAGGCTGTCATTTACTGCCATCTCCTTTGCGTAAACTGCTTTTACATGCACGAAGGGATACGCTGCCTTGTTTTACACAGGCAGACATGAGCTGTTTACGCTTTGCAGCAGACAAACCGCCTGCCACATCAAAAGCTGTACTCCGTATGGGGCTTGAGTCACGTCTCTACGTCAAATGCACAGAGCGATGACAGTTGCTCGAGGTACGTCTCTACGTCCAATGCACAGAGCGATGACAGTTTCTCAAGGCACGTCTCTGCGACTGATGTGCAGAAGGGCTGCAGACCTTCAAAACACGCTTCCGTATTTAATGTACAGGATGGTGGCAAATCTCGGCATTTAATGCAAGAGATTTGATTATATCTTCAAAAGTCGTAATTCCGGCTAAGACGTCCACATCAGCACTCTGGCACGGTACGCAGCGGCTTCTACGCCCATTCAGCTCCGGTGTTCACTCGGCTTCTACGTCCACTCGGCCTCTATGCTCACTCGGCTTCTACGCCCACTCGGCCTCTATGACCACTCGGCTTCTAAGCCCACCCGGCCTCTATGACCACTCGGCTTCTACCCATATTTCGGCTTCTATGCCTACTTGGCTTCTACGCCATGGTGACAGACATTGGCTTCTACGCCCACCTCTTCTACATGAGGGATACCTACCTACGTGGCTTCTACGCCGTGATCTTCGTAGCGATTATATGCATTTTGTCCCTTAGTTGGACCTGCGTCACATGCTCATTCAAAGGATCATCTATACGCAGGCATTGGTTATTTTAACCGTTGTGTAAAAGGGTACTGTACTTTCTACTCCTCGGTTTCTACACCGACGGAGTGGTCACTGTCACTAAAACTCTATAAATAGAGACCTCTATCAATGAGGAACAAGGTCGGAAAATTGGTCAAGAAAACCAATATCAGATCTACGGTCGACAAATTGGAGGTCAGAAAAATTGGTCAAGAAAACCAATATCAGATCCAAGGTCGAACTTCCAAGAAAGATCGAACCAGAGGTCAGGAGAGAGATAGAGAGAGAATTCGGAGCTCAGGCAAAGAGCAGGGATCGACGACTTTGGCATCGTACATCCACCCTCTTTTGCAACCTTCGAAGCTGCTTCCTGTCTTCTACGGCACTTCTTCATCATCGTGTGGTCCAAGGGCTAAAGTGATCGACTGCAGATCAGACACCTATAGCAATATTTACCCAGATTAAATAAATTATACTCCCACATCCTCGTATATGATCAAATTGTACAAGTTTGTTTGTAAACTAAAGAAGGCGGGTTTCGTGTAAACCCCATCTTGAATATATTTTTATTCTTTCGTTTTCCACCACAAACAAGATGGCGACTCTGCTGGGGACGTCTTTCTCTTCTGATGAGGAAGTAATTACTCAACACGATGCGGTATCTGTAGGAACCATGAAGAAGACACTGGTCGTCCAATTCGACCAGTCTGCCTACGAAGATATGCTTCGAACCGGGGGTAGCTCTCACCCTCTCTCCGTCCAAGACAACAGGAAGCTGCGCAAGGTCTGGATGCCCAAGACATCCTCTACCATTCCTGTGGACTCTCCGATCTCTCCGATCTCTCCGACCAATGAGGTTGTAGCATTGCTTCCTCCGTGCCCTACACGTAAAATTCGGTCTCCCACTACGCGCGGTACAGACAAAACTTCGGGCAAAGCCTCAGCGCTAACCCAGAAGTATCCACTACGCTCTACGCGTAGAAACCAGTCTCCCGCTACGCACGGTACAGACAAAACTTTGGACAAAGCCTCAGTGCTAACCCAGAAGTATCCACTGCGCTCTACGCGTAGAAACCAGTCTCCCGCTACCCGCGGTACAGACAAAACTTCGGATGATGCCTCAGCGCCAAATCGGAAGTACAAATTATGCTCCGTGCGCAAGACAACATCTGACCTTTACGAGGAACCAGATGAGCGCTGTGATCTCCGCAAGGGAAAGCAAGCGGCAGAGTACTCAACTTCTCGGCCTTTACGCCAGCGAGGGAGCAATCTGCCTACCCTCCGGATTACGCGAGAAGCCGATGGCCGACTAAGGACCTCTTCAGCTTTATGCCAGTCTGAGCAAATCTCCAAATTACGCCAGGCAAAGTCCCACGGCATAAAGTAAGCTCAAGTTGCGGAAAGACACTCTCCTCGGGGATTATTCGCCACCCAGATGGCCAATATGTTGTACACAGGTAGCACAGGGAAAACCATGGTGCCCAATCTCCGTATGCCCACTGATGGGAACAGAAGGAACAAGCCGTCGTCTTCTTCTGCAACTCCTCCTGACTTGCGCAATTATCTGATCCAGAAACACAAAGACGAAGGTCATAAACAGGCTTCAGTTCCCCTAACGGTCAAACGCAGGAAGATCTTGTGGGAGGATGCTTCAACATCTAATATCGTCATGACAAGTAGACCACGTAAAGATTCTATCTTTATTATCCCTCCAACTCGCGACAACCAACATCCAATAGTCTTCGGTCGCATACGAAGCACCCGATCATACAGGAAGAATTTTGCGAGTCTGAAACTGACAGAATACAAATCCACAGATATAGCCCGCAAGCGTTAAAAATTATACCAAACATAGGTTATGATTTGAAGCTAAAGCCAGGCCTCAACAATGGAAAGGGCAGACGAATACCGCTGCATGGTAATTCTTATCGTCAACAAGCTCGTTTTGGGTTGGGGTATACTGCATCTCTTGCAAAGCCCAAATCTACAAGGTCTAATCCAGTACAACCAGAGGCAGCTCCTTCTAAATTAGCTTCTGTGGACAGATGCCACGGCATGTCTGGGGGTAGCCTACCTCGGCAAAATAGGGCGGCATCCCAAGCTGGGGGTAGAATTCCCTCAAGATCTGAAGATGATGCAACGATGACGATCTTCCCGCAAAACCGTAAAATTCAGGCATCAGGAACCCGAAAACCAAAAGGGACTTCCTCTTTCAATGAAGACGACATCATTAAAATTTTCGATATGTTGATAAAAGAGCGCAAGCTTCAGCTACCCGATATCAGACATCCCGAGAGGGCTGGCAAAGTGGATGACCCAGATTATTGTCTTTTCCATCGGTACACTCATCACCCCACAAAGGCATGTTATGTGCTAAAAAAGAAAATTCAGGAGTTGATCGAGGCCAAGGTCATCACTTTGAATCTGTAAACAAGGGGACAGTCCTCACCAATTGGATTTTCATTTTTTACGTAATAATTTGCTCTCTTCATAAAAATGTACCTAAGGAAGAGTAAAAGAAGTCTCTCCAGTGGATTCTTCAGGACTATCCTTACTCAAAAAAAAAAAACTCTCCACAGTGAATTGTCCAGACATAAGCTTATGTTCATCATCCAAGCATTTCATATCTTAAAACCAAGAGGTTTGTCATGTTCATATCACCTCTGAACGAACTCTGCGAGTTTTTGGCTATCGATTATCACATCGGTTGTCATCTCAACTTAGCACCCGTACTTAACTCTAAGTACGCCAGTGGTGTTAGGTCCACAAAGACTGCCATGTCCATATTACCTCTGAGCAGATATGCACTTCCATCCCCGATGGAATTGCATCCAAGAAGTTTGTCATGTTCATATTACCTCCGAACAAACTCTACGAGTTTTTGGCTATCGATTATCACATCGGTTGTCATCTCAACTTAGTACCCGTACTTAACTCTAAGTACGCCAGTGGTGTTAGGTCCAAAAAGACTGCCATGTCCATATTACCTCTGAGCAGATATGCACTTCCATCCCCGATGGAATTGTATCCAAGAAGTTTGTCATGTTCATATTACCTCCGAACAAACTCTCCGAGTTTTTGGCTATCGATTATTACATCAGTTGTCATCTCAACTTAGCACCCGTACTTAACTTTATGTATACCAGTGGTGTTAGGTCCACAAAGATTGCCATGTCCATATTACCTCTGAGCAGATATGCACTTCCATCCCCGATGGAATTGCATCCAAGAAGTTTGTCATGTTCATATTACCTCCGAACAAACTCTCCGAGTTTTTGGCTATCGATTATCACATCGGTTGTCATCTCAACTTAGCACCCGTACTTAACTCTAAGTACGCCAGTGGTGTTAGGTCCACAAAGACTGCCATGTCCATATTACCTCTAAGCAGATATGCACTTCCATCCCCGATGGAATTGCATCCAAGAAGTTTGTCATGTTCATATTACCTCCGAACAAACTCTCCAAGTTTTTGGCTATCGATTATCACATCAGTTGTCATCTTAACTTAGCACCCATACTTAACTCCAAGTACACCAGTGGTGTTAGGTCCACAAAGACTGCCATGTCCATATTACCTCTGAGCAGATATGCACTTCCATCCCCGATGGAATTGCATCCAAGAAGTTTGTCATGTTCATATTACCTCCGAACAAACTCTTCGAGTTTTTGGCTATCGATTATCACATCGGTTGTCATCTCAACTTAGTATCCGTACTTAACTCTAAGTACGCTAGTGGTGTTAGGTCCACAAAGACTGCTATGTCCATATTACCTCTGAGCAGATATGCACTTCCATCCCCGATGGAATTGCATCCGAGAAGTTTATCATGTTCATATTACCTCCGAACAAACTCTTCGAGTTCTTTCTCTATCGATTATCACATCGGTTGACATCTCAACTCAGTGCCATCCTCGTCTCAGAACCGCTCGTCACCCTCTGACCCACTTGATGCTCTCGAACAAACACTATCAGTGAATATGGTAGTGGTAGATCCCTTTGAAGCAGATAAACAGGATCTTGAGCCGTTTGAGAATGACTCTTGGGCCCAACAAATGGATACGCAGTAGGAATTCCGCTTCGAGCAAAGGGAACCTCCCACCAAAGATGAAGTTATCCAGGTTGATGTTGGGGGTAAACTTTCGCCAAAGTCGATATTTATCAGTAACAATCTTCCCCCAGCTGAAAGGGAAGAAGTTATCCAGCTGATAAAAGAGTATATCGACATCTTTGCATGGGATTATGAGGACATGTCGGGCCTTGACCCAAAGGTGGCTACTCACAAACTCAACATATTGACCGACTCAAAGCCTGTGAAGCAGCACCAACGCCGGTTCTGCCCGGATATGATGGACGCCATCGAAGCTGAAGTCAAGAAGTTGATAGCCTACGGTTTTATCCGAGAAGAACAACATCCCGACTGGGTCGCCAACGTTGTCCCAGTCATGAAGAAAAATAGGAAAATATGTATCTGCATCGATTACCGAGATCTGAATGCAGCCTGCCCCAAGGATGAGTTCCCTCTTACCATCACGGACATCATGATCGACAACACCTGCGGTTTTGAACGCATGTCTTTCATGGACGGATTCTCAGGATACAATCAGATCAAGATGCATCCCGAAGACGAGAAGCACACTGCCTTCCGGACACCGTTGGGGGTATATTGCTATACGGTTATGCCCTTCGGATTGAAGAACGCCGGGGCTACATACCTATGGGCTATGAGTAACATATTCCATGAGCATTTACGCAAAACAGTAGAATGTTACGTGGATGACATAGCCGTCAAGAGCCGCATCAAAGATGATCACATTCAAGACTTGAGGACGGTATTTGAGTTAATGCGCCAACATCAACTCAAGATGAACCCTACGAAGTCCTTTCTGGGTGTATCTAGTGGAAAATTCTTGGGATTTGTCATTACTGCCAAAGGCATCCAAGTGGACCCTGACAAAGTCCAGGCCATCGTAGAAATATGACCGCCCTGCAATCTGAGGGAACTCCGGGGATTTCAAGGCCGTCTGGCTTATATCCGGAGATTCATATCCAACCTCTCGGAAAGATGTCAGCCCTTTTCGCATCTCATGAAGAAAGGTGTATCCTTCGTATGGGACAAAATTTGTCAGCAAGCGTTCAGAGATATTAAACGCTACCTCACCAGTCCGCCAGTTCTGGTGCCTCCCGTCATGGGAAGACCATTCTTGCTGTACGTCTGAGCGATGGATCATTTGCTAGGAGCTCTTCTCGCACAGAAGAACGATATGGGTCATGAACAGGCTATCTACTACCTCAGCAGGATGATGGTCGGAGCCGAACACCGGTACAACCCAGTGGAGAAAGAATGCTTGGCTCTGATGTTCGCTATCCAGAAGACACGACACTATGTCACCGGCCAGACTATTCATATCATCTCCAGGATCAACCCTCTTCGAGTACTGATGAGCAAGCCAAGTGCTCTTAATTTCCGACTCGCGACTTGGGCGATATTGTTAACACCATATGACATGGTATACGTCCCGCAGAAGTCCATCAAAGGCCAAGCGCTGGCCGACTTCCTAGCTGCTCATCCGATCTCGGAGGCCTCTAAATTATACGAGGACATCCCTGACGAAGTTGCAGAATATAATTCCACAATGGAAAGTGACGCATGGCAACTGTTCTTCGACGGCGCCTCCAGGACTGGTCCCAAGGGAAACGTGGTTTCAGGGGTAGGAATCGTCCTGGTCACTCCTGATAAACTCATCGTCTACCGAGCATATTCTCTTAGCAAGCCATGCTCCAACAATGTGGCAGAGTACAACGCTCTGCTAATCGGGCTCCAAGTCACCATAGAGCTGGGGGTCGAGTCCCTGGAAGCTTTCGGTGATTCTCTGCTTATCGTCAATCAAGTCAGGAGAATATATGAAGTCCGGAATCCAGACCTCATCCCCTATCACCAAGCAACGGTCGAGATAGCCATGACATTCAAAGGGTTCTTCCTAGAGCATGTACCTCGATCTCAGAATCTGGAAGCTGATGCCCTAGCCAGTCTAGCTGCGGATTTAGCCACTCCTATAAGAAGGCTGGATTCGGTAATCCTTCTTAACAGAGATTTATTCTGTGTGAAGAACAACTTTCACATAGAACGCAGCTACGCTGTGAACACAGATCCCCCTAGAAGAGACTGGAGAAGTCCCTTCATAGATTTTGTCACATACGGAATCTTGTCGGAGGACCCCAAAGAAGTAGTATCCGTCAAAAGATGATCATTACGCTTCTACTTCAATGCATCTTCACAATGCCTATATCGTCGGACCTACGATGGACTGCTATTAAGATGTCTCTCTAACGACGAAGCACAACAGATTATCCGGGAAGCTCACAACGGCGTATACGGAGCGCATCAACCCGGTCCTAAGCTACAGGATCGTATCAGGAGAATGGGCTATTACTGGCCCACCATGATTATAGACGCGATCAACTATGCAAGACAATGCAGAGACTGTCAGGTTCATGCAGACTTCATACATCAACCGTCTGAATATCTATATCCTACGGTTGCATCCTGGCCTTTCGAAGCATGGGGTATGGATATCATTGGTCCTATTCACCCGTCTTCTTCCAGAGGTCACCGGTTCATACTGGCCATCACGGATTACTTCTCCAAATGGGCAGAGGCAATCCCTCTTGCTGAGGTAAATGCGTCTAATGTAATCAGCTTCATCAAGCATCACATCATTTATCGCTTTGGGATTCTCCGAAGGATAATCTATGACAATGGGCCCCAGTTCATCAGCCAAGCGTTTCATCGATTTTGCGATAAAAATCGGATACATAATATTGCCTCTACGGCGTATTATCCAGCTGCTAATGGTTTGGCGGAAGCTTTCAACAAAACCATTATCAAACTCTTGAAGAAGTTCGTCTCTTCAAACAAAGGAGATTGGAATGAGAAGCTGGGCGAATGCCTCTGGGCATACCGCACAACAGTACGAACACCGACAGGTTGTACCCCATTTTTACTGGTCTACGGGAGCGAAGCAGTTCTTTCCATTGAAATCCAGATCCCGTCGCTCAGGATAGCCATGACTAATGAGCTGACTCAAGAAAAGAATGACCTGTTAAGGCTTCAAGAGCTAGAAGGATTAGACGAGAAACGCCTCCAAGCTCAACAGCGCATCGTGCTCTACCAAGCACGCATTTCCAAAGCTTTTAGTTATAAAGTCAAGGAAAGAGTGTTCAAAGTCGGCGAGCTAGTTTTAGCCGTAAGAAGGCCGATGATCCTTACTCACAGGAGTAAAGGCAAATTACAGCCCAAGTGGGAAGGCCCTTATGTGATCGAGACAACGTTCTCAAACGGCGGTTACCGGTTAGCCCAGCCTAATGGAGACCTGTTAATGGCTCCTATCAACGGTAAATTCCTGAAAAGGTACTATGCTTAACCTACTCTGCTCAAGTGGAATATAGCGAGAATCTCAATTCTGACAAAACTACTTCCAAAACAAAACTAGTTGGGTCATATTCTATCATGTCCGTATGACCTCTGAATAGATATGTCCTGCTAAAAGGTTGTCAAGAGTCTATCACGTTCATACTACCTCTGATATCACTCTCGCCCAAACCTGTCATTTACATTCCGAAATGATGGATCCACATAGTCAGAAAAGAGTCACTTTTATTTATTCCCCAAAAGAGTAGAATTACCTTTGGGAAGCAAAAAGAAGAAAGGGTACATCATTATGGGGGAGCAGTCAGATCGCGAATTAGCTGTACCAGTGCAGCTATCCTCTCATCCCTGGAAACCAAGGCATCAGCGCGGGCCCGCTCCAACCGTGCCTCAGGATTGTTCATAAAGGACAGTTCGGCCCTTGCCCGAAGAGAGCCAGCACGGGCAGCTTCTGCGTGCTCCAGATCCCGTCATGCCGTGCTCAGTCGACCAGTCGCTGCATCTAGACCTGCCAACGACTGAGAAGCCCACTCCTCTACCAGATCGAGTTTTTTCTTCAACTTGCGGGCCCTCGCTACGTTCCATTCATGCTCGGATTGGCACTTCGTCTGAAGAGCAAGAGCCTCCTCCACGACAACTTTTCTTTCATCCATCTCCAGCTTATGTGCTTTGATGGAGTCATCTAGGCTTTCCAGCTGTTTAGTAAGACGCGCAGTCATGAGGTCATATCTGGCCTGGACCTCAGCTTCAAGGCTATCCCGAGCCAGCTACAAGTATTCGTTAATAGGTTGCTCCAAACCATTAACCATCGCCTCCAGGGCGTCAGCTACTCCAGAATCGCCGAGCTCCCTGACCGCCCCGATCAAAAACTGAGAAGCCATCTTCAGACGCTCAAAGTCTAGATTCTTCGCCAACACCATTGATATCAGCATTTTCAAACTGGTATAAAAGAGGCTGGTGTATTGCTCGGTCAGCGTGACTAGATCCGATTGGACGCCAGGAGTGGCCGCGATATTGGCAAGTCCCCCTCCAGGAATGATTGCAGACGAGGTAGCAACAGCCACCGCCTCGGCGGGTGGTGCGACCGAAGGAGGTGCGACAACAACGGTCGAAGTCATCGGCATACTCGCGAGAGGCGAGGTCACAACAACGGGTTCGTCCTCCTCTTGAGGTGACAAAACCACTCTGGGCGAGCTGGCCCCCGAAGATATTTCCTCCTCGAAGTCGGGCGCCTCCGTATCATCGCCAGGAGCCCGAGCAGAGCCAGAAGGTGCTTCAACGCTATACTCCCCGTGGACGCCGTCCCCTGAGAAGAGGACAAGAAAGTTGATATCAATATGATGGTAATCTTTCTAAGAGGAGACATAAAGATGATATTTACCCGTAACCAACGGTATATATGTCACATCTGCAGCCCACGTAGCTAAATCATACCTTAATGACGCAATGCGAACTGTCATACCTGGAGAAGGGGGTGGGCCCACCGACACCACCAGGTGCTCTACCGAGCCTTCACCAAGACGCGGTCGAGGTTCGTCAGCCGGAATCTCGCCAAGCTTGCTCACGGACACGGCAGGAGTTTCATCCGTTGCTGGTCCAGGGAAAGATTCTTTTATTTGTCTCGGTCACGCAGGCAATTTCATTCCACTACCGGAGGCGGTGGCAGCAATGGCAGACTCAAGCAGGGGTTCTCTGGTACCACCAGCCAAAACTGAAGGTCCCTCTCCGAAAGGTGAGGAACCTCCAATCAAAGAGACATCCCCAACAGGGGAGACAACAGGTTCCTTTCTAGGAGCCTCAATACCAGGAATCCGGAGAGAACGAGCAACCGCCTTCTTCTTTCTCTTGCGAGGGGAAGTCTGCTTCGAAGCAGGAGCCCTTCGCTTCCCAGAGACTGCCAAAGCCCCTGCAGGCGGAGGCACTTCACACCTCGGCACCGACACCAAAGGCTCATCCGGAGTGGCGGACCCCTCACCCTCGTTAGACAAAACCGAGGGGACTTCGACTCTTCCCCCAGACTTGGGAGATGGCACCCTAAAGCTTCCACGCATGTCAAAATTATGATGGAAGGTATTGATCGCCACGTAGAACTGGACATATGAATGGAGGATGTGCAGCTCCGTGGAGAGTGTGACGACCGGCACGATAAATATTGCTCCCGTATAACCCATGATAAAATACCGCCATCCTCTGGCTCCATCAATGAGTCTGCCCCTGGACCTGAAGCTGGTGACGACATTGCCCATGTGCAGCTGATCGTACCCAAACTGCCTGGCGAACCGACTGGGCAAGTAGGGTTCGAAGAAACAATGATCTTCGCTTCTGTACAATAAATGGGAGGGTCTGATGCAGACCAACCAATTAAAAGCTTCCGGAGAAATATTGGTCTTCTCTCCACCTAAATCCTCAAGCCTAATCCCCGACTGATTGCGATGTACAGAGGGGACAGTGCAGAGGAGCTTCCAGCAATGACCGAGGCTCAGCACCAGCCGACAGTCTAAAACTGTGTTCACTTTCCAGGGAGAGTCCTTGTAGTTCAACAAGAAACTACCCCCCGAACTACTGCCAGGGCCGGGAGACATCACCCGGGGGTTGTGGAGAATTAACCATCCCATCAAGTACAGGTATGGTAACTCTACCCGGGGAAAGCTATCACGTCGAGCTTCATCAACGAGCAGTCCATCAGTCATGGCTCTCAAACCAGCCTGTATACGGCACACCATGGCAGGGAGCAAGCCCAGTCTTGCCCCAAACACCAGACGCACGGCAGGCCACAGGATGTTCCAGTAAATGCGGTCCGCGGACGCGATACCGGGCACCACTACTCGACGCAGCCATATAGAGAGAAAGCCAGCCAGCCGGGCAGCGTCCCGAGTGCGCTACTCGTCCAACGTGTGCGATGGATTTTTCGTCGTTCTTTGTCATCCTAAAGGCTCTACCTCTAAGGCCGGGTGCGCTACTCGTCGGCGGGATACTTTGCTCAGAAGAGAGTTTACCTTGCCCGACCGAAGACTCTCTCGCTAGGGCAGAAGAACGAGAAGAAGAACCTATACTCTTTCCCTTAGTGGAGGGGATTTGTTTCGGCGCCATTTCTGAAAACTCGGAGTGCTCGGAAGAAGAACGAGGGGAAAAACTCAAACAGTCGAAGGCTCTCTTTCGCAGAAGACGGATGAAAAGTTTTTCTCTCAAAAGCTTGGGATATATAGAGAGTTTGGGTCGACTCCTCGAATCCTTGGACGGGCTCCTCGAAACCCCAACCAAATCTCACAATTAATATTTGGTTATGATTGGGTACTACGTCAGCCCACTACTCTTGAAAGGCGGACAGTCAGCAAATTCGAAGAGTTTTTCGTGCAAAAATAGGTCAGCGGTTCCTACGCTAAAGAGCTTTCTACGCTCGACAGCAACAGATCTACGGTTTTACGCTCGCAAGCTACAAGTCTATGGTTTTATGCCCGGATGCCTTTGTGCTCGGTAGCTTTTATGCTCGAGAGGCTACAAACCTACGACTTTACGCTCAGCAGATACCAAATCGATGATCTCACGCTCAGTGGCGTTTAGTTTACGCTCGGAGGCAACGGATCCACAATATTACACTCGGAAGATTTCTTTTATTCACAGGCTACAAATCTACAGTTCTACGCTAAGGAGCTTTCTACGCTCGACAGCTACAGATCTACGGTTTTACACTCGCAAGCTACAAGTCTATGGTTTTATGCCTGGATGCCTTTGTGCTCGGTAGCTTTTATGCTCGAGAGGCTACAAACCTACGACTTTACGCTCAGCAGATACCAAATCGATGATCTCACGCTCGGTGGCTTTTTACGCTCAATAGGCTACGAACTCAGGATTTTCAGCTCATCTACACTACGGATCTCTGACTTTCCGCATATCCGAACAGTTCTCGAGGTGGTCGATTACAGGAGTTCACACAAAAGATACTCCTTCTTGACCTCAAGATATCCCAAGTACCCGAAACATACAGAGTTCAAACATTGAGAAATTACTCTTCTCGGGTCAATTGGAGGTTCATCCAGACTCCAGTCCAAATATTTCATCTATCAAGATGGCAACTCAGTTTGACAGCCATTTCTCGACCCTGTTCCAAGGGATTTTTCGAGAAGTCATTCTTGAAGATGAAGTCTGAAACAAAAATTCTGTTTACACAGAAGTGAAAACAACAGTTCAGAGCTCTACTCGGTTCCTCAATCCTAGCAACAGGACAGTTCTAAATATTCAAAATGCTCAACAACGTTCTATAGACTATTCGCTATGCGCAAAAGTCTGGACCTAGCACTCTTTCTATACAGAGTCGTCGTAAAGAATTATACGTGTCGAAGCTACACATATTCAGACTTCACAGCAACGTATGGCAAGACGATTATATACGGAGAAGAAAGACGATTTTATTAAAATCAAAATCATGATTACATATGAGAGAAATCCTGTCTACAAGGGGTTTTTCTTCATTTTTCATGGTTACATATGAGGAAAATCCCATCTACAAAGGATTTCCTCGTCTTCATTAGAAGGCCGCCCCAGAATCTGTTCTACCGGGTTCTCATATCGGTGCAGGTCTTCCTCTTCTTCCATGGCAGTTCATCGACCACCACAGTCATGAACAAGAAGATCGATGGCGGGAGGATACAGAACTTGGCATGCGTAAATGATGCAGATCCCATTCTCCGTACGCCATGACCGATCCAGTTGAGGCTTCTTTAAGACCCAACTCGATCGAGGACAGCAGTTACAGTTTGTCTGCTCTTGTCCGCAGAGGTCTTAGGGGAAAATATACAGCTTGCAAGCTGTGTGGTCAAATACGACCCTTCCCCTCTCCCGAAGAACCGCCATATAAAGTTGCTGATTATCCCGAGCAAGGGAGACTAAGATATCCTTCCATGATCCATTGTTGCAGTGGATACTTGCTCGAAGACGCCGTCTTTTTTGGCTCCTTACACGCTGGAAGAACATGATCTCCTTCTTCCTCAGATCGACCCGACGAACTCCGACGATCATCTATGCGTGGTGATAGAAATGTAGGGAGAACAGGTTAAACCCTCAGCCTTTTTATAAGCGAAAGAGGTCACACTGGTCCCCAATAAATCCGCTATAAAGTCAGCATCGACGATTTCAACGCTCCATTCAGAAATGTTTCGAGTTACGAGGAGCGGTTCATGCTTTATTCAAAGCATTTTAAATTCCGAGGAATTTAAAAGCTTTGAAGGGGGTCTTGTAAAAGCATAAAAAATACACTGGATGGCTATACGCAGCATATTGATGCAGAGCAGCGTAAACAAAGGCCTTCAGAGCCATCAAGCGTGCAACAAAGCTTTCTCTGCCAAATACAACATAAAATATAAGCTCAACGCAAGGCAGTACGTCCAAACTGCTTCAGCGTAAACAGGGTGCTTCATCGACTCCTGGGCATGAAACCCATCCTCTTGCAACGCAGCATTGAAGTGTACGAGAGACGCTTCGTATTCTCCGAAGTGAACCTGTCAGATCCTGTAAGGAACCTGACGTCTAGACTTCTGACAAAGGGATAATGCTCGACTACCCAGGGATACTGCTCGACTACCCAGACGACGACTATAATGATGGCACAGCACTGCGACCCAGGCTGTCATTTACCTCCATCTCCTTTGCGTAAACTGCTTTTACGTGCACGAAAGGATACGCTGCCTTATTTTACACAGGCAGACATGAGCTATTTACGCTCTGCAGTAGACAAACCGCCTACCACATCAAAAGCTGCACTCCGTACGGGGCTCGAGGCACGTCACTACGTCAAATGCACAGAGCGGTGACAGTTGTTCGAGGCACGTCTCTACGTCAAATGCACAGAGCGATGACAGTTGCTCGAGGCACGTCTCTACGTCCAATGCACAGAGCGGTGACAGTTTCTCAAGGCACGTCTCTGCAACTGATGCGCAGAAGGGCTGCAGACCTTAAAAACACGCTTCCACATTTAATGCACAGGATGGTGGCAAATCTCGGCATTTAATGCAAGAGATTTGATTATATCTTCAAAAGCCGTAATTCTGGCCAAGACGTCCACATCAGCACTCTGGCACGGTACGTAGCGGCTTCTACGCCCATTCAGCTCCGTTGCTCACTCGGCTTCTACGCCCACTCGGCCTCTATGCTCACTCGGCTTCTACGTCCACTCGGCCTCTATGACCACTCGGCTTCTACGCCCACCCGGCCACTATGACCACTCGGCTTCTACGCCTATTTCGGCTTCTATACCTACTTGGCTTCTACGCCATGGTGACAGACATTGGCTTCTACGCCCACCTCTTCTATACGAGGGATACCTACCTACGTGGCTTCTACGCCATGATCTTCGTAGTAATTATACGCATTTTGTCCCTTAGTTGGACCCGCATCACACGCTCATTCAAAGGATCATCTATACGCAGGCATTAGTTATTTTAACCGTTGTGTAAAAGGGTGCTGTACTTTCCACTCCTCGATTTCTACACCTACGGAGTAGTCACTGTCACTAAAACTCTATAAATAGAGACCTCTATCAATGAGGAACAAGGTCGGAAAATTGGTCAAGAAAACCAATATCAGATCCACGGTCGACAAATTAGAGGTCGAGAAAATTGGTCAAGAAAACCAATATCAGATCCAAGGTCGAACTTCCAAGAAAGATCGAACCAGAGGTCAGGAGAGAGAGAGAGAGAGAGAGAGAGAGAATCCGGAGCTCAGGCAAAGAGCAGGGATCGACGACTTTGGCATCGTACATCCACCCTCTTTTGCAACCTTCGAAGCTGCTTCCTGTCTTCTACGGCTCTTCTTCATCATCGTGTGGTCCAAGGGCTAAAGTGATCGACTGCAGATCAGACACCTATAGTAATATTTACCCAGATTAAATAAATTGTACTCCCACATCCTCGTATATGATCAAATTGTACAAGTTTGTTTGTAAACCAAAGAAGGCGGGTTTCGTGTAAACCCCATCTTGAATACATTTTCATTCTTTCGTTTTCCACCACAAACATACATCACTTATCGGTAATTCTTACCCTTCGTTGAACGGTTATCCCTGTAACTGACATATAAGTTAGCAACAATTTGCATAATCATAAGGATTTTATTTTTTGTTCTTTCCTGCATCAAATAATTAGGTATGTAAGAAGGCTAACCTAGCATGTGCCCTAACTATATGATGGCCCCCGAGTATTTGATCCCCTGGATTAGCAGTTGGGAAGTACAAGCCTATCTCACTAATGAAAGATTTGGCTAATAGCTGTTGAGACACATGGTTTCTCTGTACTAAAATACGCTCAAAATAGCAGCCATGACTTATGGTTCAACACTACACTAAAAGCCACACCCTCCCATAAATAAGGACTTCTACCCTCTGGGTGTTTCAGATCTCTCCCACGCCGAATGTTACCAGTGCCCCAAGAACTGCTCGGAAGATAAACCTTATGCACAAGTTATCAGACCGATGCATGAATGCACTTATATCAGATAAAGACTATGTAATGCACATGTTCATGAACAAGCAAATATTTCAATCAAGCCATAGAGCCAGAGCTCTTAATACAGCCTAATAGCCACACCCTCTTATAAAGTAAGGACTTTTTGCCTCAGGGTGGGCTATTAGTCTCGATGCAGCAGTTCATGGTATTCATACAGTTCTATCTTTTTATAGTGCGATCAATGGAACATGTTCAAGCAATCTAGTTCTTTTAACAAGTAACACACAAGAACAGTTTTATAAATCTAGTATATAATATTCTATTCTTTTACTTAGCATGGCAAGGTTCGTTCATTTGACAAGCAAACAAGTTCTTGTTAAGCATACAGAGACATATTATTCATGGAAAGGAAAAAATAATCTTCTTAGCAACAGTGATTATAAAACTCAGATTCATTATTAAGACGTGCAAGAATCAGAGAATAAAGTTTTGCCTACTCACCAAGATCATTCGTCTTCTGGTTCAACAAGAAGCTCTTCAGGAAGGTATCCTTTTTGAGATAGCAAACCGATATCTCTTGTACATAGTGCCAACGTAGAGCGGGACACTATAGGCAGTACCCAAGCCTTTCCAAGCCTGCTGCTGCATGCCTGTTGCAGCTACTAATGCTGCTGACCCCCTTTTTACTGCTGCTCTACCTTAAAATCTGCTATATGCAACAACTTGTGGGATCAGAAGGCAACTCTAGAGGGGGGTGAATAGAGTGCAACGGAATAATTTATCCAATTAAAAATTAATGTGGAGTAAAAGCAACTACCAACTAATAATAATATGTAAATAAAATATATAAAGTAGTAGAGTTTAGAGAAAGTAAACAAAAATACTGTAATTTATACTGGTTTCTTTTTAAGAGGACTAGTCCATTTCCGAGAACCCTTGCTTGGAGTTTTATCCATTATAATTACCAATAGTGAATCACAAGCTTTGATCCGAAGGCTTGCCGACCTCTTATAACATCGAGCTTTGATCTGAAGACTCAAAATACTTCACACATGTGTTTAATACGAAGAGCACGCTGACTTCAAGTACTAAAGAGAAAACTTGACAAACCAAGCTTTTACAACTCTGATAGACTTCTAACCAAGCTCACACTTGGTACTAGAAGGCTGGAGAGTTGTCACTACCACATTTCTAGATGGGGGTATTTTTGACCTTACACATTATTTTTATATAGTGATTATTTTTATATATTGTGTTATTTATTTATTGGTTAGTATTAGACTAGCATATTTATTTGAACTTGATACTAGTTGACCTAATTAGACTAGTCATGACCCATTGAATCCAACAATTGGGCTAGGCCTATTAGATTCATCCCTCTTCATCAATTAGGAGATTAGAATTAGCCTTCATTAGTATGCTTCCATCATTAACCCTCCTAATTAAATATCCTCATGACTAATTAGTAGGGATATATTTGATATTGCATATTGCTTGAGACCCAAGCCATAGGGGACTGGCCACTTAAGGGGGGATTAATTCTCTCTCCTATCCATAATTTATTTCAATCTAGATCCCCAATTGTGTTCTTCTCCAATTATATTCATCCCTATGAGACATGTCTTACTATTTTAGTATTATTGCATTTTATCTAGTATATATGTGTGTTATAGCTGTATATTTCTTCCTGTGTAATTTATAGATTTTTTTTAGCTGCTTTCATGTAATTTCTAGAATTGTGAATATTGTAAGTTATCATATGATATTTATAGTCTTCTGTCATGCCCTAGTCCCAAATTATCGAGGGACTAGACACGTGGCAATGGCCAGCAGCACACACTAATGGGCAAACCCAATTTAATGGACCCATCAGGGTGTACTTAAGCTGTAATACAACAATAAGGGTCTAATATACTAATCTCATCCACATAAACGAATACAACAATATCAGAGTATAAAGCAATATCAAATCTCAATAAAACATAACTCGGGGAACAACCCGATAATGAGTCTGATATAATAGTTCAAATGACAAGAAATAAGAGTAAACAACTACAAATACTGAGTATAGAATAAGCATATACTCAGAAGAAATCCTCGGCGATCACCTCGTCCTCGGGGATCAACTCAGTTCCAGTGCCTCCTCCTGTTCCTGTTCCTACTCCTGCTCCTGCTCCATATACCTTTGGATAGAACTCCTCTGCTATATCTGGGGACATAATCCGGATCCAGGTTCTCAGGGGACATAACAAGGTACAAAATAACTCATGCTAAAATAAATGCAGTGCAACAATAAATGAATCAATAGGGTAACTATATAACCAGCTAAGTGATATACAATATATACTCAGGCTGAGACTACTATAGGCTCTGTGTCAGGGAAACCCATAGCAGCATTTTTTCGAAGGGCCAGTACATGTGTCAAAGCTCTGTATCAGAGTCTAAGACACCTCCAGATAATAATATATATTTAATATAATCTGCCTTTGATATGGTAATACTCTTCCCATCCAATGTAATTACACGTCTCATGTCCACGATGTCTCATCTCTATGTCACGCAGGATCATGACCTCTAACTGATGCAACAAGTCATAATGATAGCTAAGCACATGCAATATCTATGTCATGAATCATCTAACCTATACAGAATTACCATGAATATCTCAGAAAGATTTTGTCTCATGAATAGTGTCAGGTGTCATGAGGCATGACGTACTTGATAAGGCAAGCACGAGAATGTATAGAGTCTCGGTATCCATGTCTAGGTGACGTTACACAATATCGCGTATAGTGTTGACACCCGATTATTATTCGGACGTGAAGTAATGTCACACGGTCCTAGGTTGAACAGAGATACTACAGTAAATAATCAAGAGAATAGTATAAACAAATGCTGCAAGTATGGCAAGGTACACTTGCCTGGGGTTCTGACTCCAACTGCTGCTCTGGTATCAGCGGGATCTGCAGGTACTCCTTCGGTTGCTGAAATAAATGTTACCATCAGGTTCAGAAGACATCAAATAGCTAGAATTGGCTGTCCTTAAGTCCAATTTGGACACAGGGGCAAAAGTAACAGTTTCTGGTCAAAGCGGGGTCCACATGTGGCCCGCTTCGCACCGAAAAATGTGTCAGAGGCAATATACTCCAAATTCTTCTAACTTAGTGTCTATAAGTCCAGAACGACGATACGAACCCAATGGAACATCCAGAACTGGATTCCGATGAACCGATCACAAAATTGCCCATCAGGTGGAGCCATGGGGCCCAAGATACACAATTTTGTCAACGTTCTCAGAATTGACCAAACTTGGGTCACAGGACTAGCGTATTGCTACGAGTCTGATGGCGCAAGTTTCATTTCGATATGACGTGCGTACACAAAGTTATAAAGAGTTCCAGAACAGGGCCGATACGGGGTGTTGTAGACGAATATGCGTTGATTCCGGTGTGCATGCACATCCAATTCAATTTTTGTGAAATCCTACACGTCCGTATTAACGGCGCGCACCTTTCGGTGAAGTCCGCACATGACCAAGTCATCAAGTTTAGCGGGGCGCAACTAGTTCCGAGGAAAAATAGGATAATTATTTTCCTGATTTTGGGTCACAGTTTACGACCGACACAGGATGCGACACGCCGAACCAATGGCACAGGTATCGAGAGGATCACGCATTCTACGTGTCACAGCAGACGAAACGGAAAATAGGGCAGTGAGGAGAGAGTAACAGTCACCTGAACAGGGCTCCGAAGACGACTGAAATTTTGTCCTCGCGGGGCGGCACGACATGGCACGGCACGGCCGGCTAGGGCACGACGGAGGCAACTAGGGCTTCTGCTACTGCGGGAAGGCTTCGCCGGAGCTGGAGGCGGCCGGAGGAAGGTGGTGCTGGTAGTAGGCGGCGGAGTCCGACGAGGCACGACTGGTAGGCTCGGGTCGAACGGAGGGGGGTGGCCAGCTACGGGGGTCGATTGGAGGGGTTTGGGTTCCTCGGGCAGCGGGCAGAGGACGATGGAGCTCGGGTGGCCGAAGATGGCGGGGACGACGGTGGCGGTGAGTGGTGGTGGCTGAGGAGAGATGGCGGTGGTGGCTGATGTGAAAGGGGGTTTAAATAGGGAGCGGGGAGGAGCTGGGCGGACGACCGATGGAAATTTGAACGGGCGGCGGGAGGCTATGCGTCGGGGCGGTTGCGGGGGAGGCGGAGCGGCGTAACCGCCGGCGGGGGAAGCGGGTGGCCGGGGAAGGCGATGGGTTGGGGGAGAATTTGGGTTTACTGTTGCAGTCGGGTCGGGTCGGGTTGGCAGATTCGGGTTTGAATCCAACCCGACCCGCTAGGGAATGGGTTGGGTTTTTATAGACCGGTTCGGTTCAGGGTCGGTCCGGTTTGGTTCAATAAACCGGTTGGTTTAGGTTGGTTTATTTTGGTTTAAATAAAAACATAGTTTTTAGGTCTTTAAAAATGGTTCTGGGGTCCAATAAATTCTATGAAAATTACCCTAAGTTTAATATTTTATTTTACACCAAAAAATATTATTTTCATAATATTTTAATATTTAATAAAAATATTTATTTTTATTTAATTCCAAAACACCTTGATTTTAATTAGTTAAAAAAATCACAGAAAATTTCAGAAAATTTCTGAAAATTAATTTTTTTTAATTCTGAAAAATCTGGGGGTTTACATCTTCCCTCTCTCTCCTCCTCATTCTTCTTCATTTTCTTCTCTTTCTTGATTTTTGTCTCCCTCTTTTCTCCTTGGCCAAACCGTAGCCCAGCCGTGAGCTTGTCTTGGGTAGTAGTGGTAGTAGTTTTGTAGTCGATTTAGGCAAGTACATCTTGCCAATAAGAAAAAACTTGCTATATTGCATTTATTTAGCTTTTTTGTATTTTATTGCTCTATATTGTTATCTATGAGTTTCTCTATATGTTTAATTCTTGGTATTTTTGGATTTGAGAAATTAGTAGGAGTATATCTGTGAATTCTAAGTTTTTGGGCGTTCATGAGTTTACTTGGTTTTAATCTCTTAAAACTTAATGTTTTCAAAACTATTAGTTCCATATTGATGGGCACTTATTTTTCTACAGTTTTGAATTTTACTTTGCTGGATTTGGACTTGAAATAAGAATTTCATAGAGAAATAAGTTTTCAGATTTGGAGCTTTTCTATGGCTGAAACTTGCTATTCTGGGACGAAGAAGTTCCATGCGCCCTGCTTGGTACGAGGCATGGACTTCTCGGTCCAAGTCAGCATGCGGCCATCTTGTTGGATACATGATTGAATCTGCACATGCGCCCCTTGGTAAAATGCATGAAACTTGAACGAATGAAATTTTTTCTGAGTTTAAAAGATTTTATGCGGCCAAGTGTGTATGCGGCCAAGAGGAGCATGCGGCTGAGTCGTCCATGCGGCCCGGAACTATATGTTCCTCTTTCCTTCGAACTCATGACTCAGCACCGTCTTTCCATGATTTTTTCTTTTTCTTCTGACTCCCTTTCTTGACCAGTCACATTGGTCACTTCTCTGACATAGCCAGTCACTTAAGGGGGGATTCATTCTCTATCCTATCCATAATTTATTTCAATCTAGATCCCCAATTACATTCATCCCTATGAGACTCGTCTTACTATTTTAGTATTATTATTTTTTATCTGGTATATATGTGTGTTATAGTTGTATATCGCTTCCCGTATAATTTATAGATTTTTTTAGATGCTTTCATATAATTTCTAGAATTGTGAATAGTGCTAGTCATCCTATGATATATATAGCCTTTTCTTTCTCTCTCTTCCTCATTCTTCTTCATTTCCTTCTCTTTCTTTATTTTTATCCCTCTCCTCTCCTTGGTCGAACCCTAGCCCCAACCGTGAGCTTGCCTTTGGTAGTAGTGGTAGTAGTTTAGTTGTGGGTTTAGGCAAGTACATATTGCCAATGAGAAAGAACTTGTTATATTGCATTTATTTAGCTTTCTTACATTTTATTGCTCTATATTGTTATCTATGAGTTTCTCTACATGTTGAATTCCTGGTATTTTTGGATTTGAGGACTTGGTAGGAGTAGATATGAATTCTAAGTTTTTGGGCATTCATGAGTTTACTTGATTTTGATCTCTTAAAACTTAATATTTTCAAAAACTAGTAGTTTCATGTTGATGGGCACTTATTTTTCTGCGGTTTTGAACCTTACGTTGCTAGATTTGGACTTGAAATGAGGATTTCAAGGAGAAAATAAGGTTTCATACTTGGAGCTTTTCCATGACTGAAACTTGTTATTCTGGGATGAAGAAGTTCCATGCACCTTGCTTGGTATGAGGCTTGGACTTCTAGCTCCAAGTCAGCATGCGGCCATCTTGTTGGACGCATGACTGAATCTGTACATGCGTTCCTTGGCCAAATGCATGAAACTTGAACGAATGAAAAAAAAATTAAGTTCAAAAAATTTTATGCGGCCAAGTGTGTATGCGGCCAAGTGGAGCATGCGTCTGAGTTGTCCATGCGGCCCGGAACTATGCCTTCATCTTTCCTTCGAACGCATGACTCAGCACTACCTTGGCACGACTTTCTATAATTTTGTCTTTTTCTTTTGACTCCCTTTCTTGACCAGTCACATCGATCACTTCTCTGACATGGCCAGTCACTTAAGGGGGGATTCATTCTCTCTCCTATCCATAATTTATTCCAATCTAATCCCCAATTGTATTCTTTCCCAATTCTATTCATCTCTATGAGACCCTTCTTACTATTTTAGTATTATTGTATTTTATCTGGTATATAAGTGTATTATAACTGTATATTGCTTCCCGTGTAATTTATAGATTTTTGTAACTACTTTCATGTAATTTTTAGAATTGTGAATAGTGCTAGTCACCCTATGATATATATAGCCTTCCCTTTCTCTCTCTTCCTCATTCTTCTTTATTTCCTTCTCCTTTTTTATTTTTTTGCTCCCTCTCCTCTCCTTGGCCGAACCCTAGCCCCAACCGTGAGCTTGTCTTGGATAGTAGTGGTAGTAGTTTAGTAGTAGATTTAGGCAAGTACTTCTTGCCAATGAGGAAGAACTTACTATATTGTATTTATTTAGCTTTTTTGTATTTTATTGCTCTATATTTTTATCTATGAGTTTTTCTGCATGTTTAATTCTTGGTATTTTTTTGATTTGAGGACTTGGTAGGAGTAGATCTGAATTCTATGTTTTTGGGCTTTCATGAGTTTACTTGGTTTTGATCTCTTAAAACTTGATGTTTTCAAAAACTAGTAGTTCCATGTTGATGGGCACTTGTTTTTCTGTGGTTTTAAACTTTACTTTACTTGATTTAAACTTGAAATGGGGATTTCATGGAGAAAATAAGTTTTTAGACTTGGAGCTTTTTCATGGCTGAAACTTGCTGTTCTGGGATAAAGAAGTTCTATGCGCCCCGCTTGGTACGAGGCATGGACTTCTCGCTCCAAGTTAGCATGGGTCCATCTTGTTGGACTCATGAGTGAATCTGCACATGCGCCCCTTAGCCAAATTCATGGAACTTGAACGAATAAAATTTTTTCTAAGTTCAAAAGATTTTATGTGGCCAAGTGTGTATGCGGCCAAGAGAAGCATACGGCTGATTCGTCCATGCGGCCCAAAACTATTTGTTCCTCTTTCTTCGAACACATGACTCAGCACCATCTTGGCACGATTTTTCATAATTTTGTCTTTTTCTTCTGACTCCCTTTCTTGACCAGTCACATTGGTCACTTCTCTGACATAGTCAGTCATATCAGTCACATCAGTCACTTACCTAACTTTGTATTTATTGTCTGTCACTCATCTTGTCACAAGGAGTGGACTTTGCATCTTGCATGCGACCAGCTCTTCCATGTGCTAGCTCTTACATATGGCTAGCTCTTACATGCGGCCAGCTCTTTCATGCACCAGCTCTTGCATGCGGCAAAGCTTTTCCCATGCGCCTATGATACTTGTTGTAGCTTAACTTCTTATGATTAGTTCTCTTATGGTTTAAAATTCTCCATTGTTTAGCCTATTATGTTTAATTGTTATGAATGCAAGCTTTCTCTAAATTGCTTATAACCCGATGTGTGACAACCTGCTAGAATCTGGAATTCACTAGACATGGATTATATTGACACTGTTAATCTTGAACTTCCAATACCAGACTTGCACTAATATTCTTAATAATAGATCGTCGTATCGAGTTAACCTGACATGTACCGATATTCCTGATAGTGGCTCAACGAAGTACACTCCTGACATGCTAGAATTTTTTGAACTAAAATGCTTGAATTGATAAGATAAATTTTTGTGGTTGATTTGCTTGCTCCTGTCCTAAATATATTTGTCAAGGTACAGTCCTATCATGTCCTGCATCATGTCTAAGAAAAAAATTTGAGCACCACGGTTAGAAATTCCTCATAACTTGCACAGAATAACAACTAGAATAATGTATTAGAAGCATCTCGAAAGATTTCCTAGCTACATGCAACCCCGGTATCCTAGCGGCACCTGATGGATTTGGAGCTCTCTGTCGTGAGGGACACACTTCCAACATGCCATCGAGTGTTGCATTTTCCTATAAATTACTATACCTGATATAATCTATTCTATGTATTCTTACGCCTGGATAACCCGGATAGTCTGCAGGGCATATGGTTTTATGGAATCTCAAACTGCATGTGTTAGTAACTAGGACTGTGATAACCCTAGTTAGGTAATGATATTAAGCCATAGGTCATGATTCATGGTGATTGCTTGATTTCCAGTCTAGTCTAGTCTAGTCCTGATTTATTAAACAACTGATTCGGAGATTGTAATCTGAGTACCAATTTCAGATATCCTTGTTTAAATACTCCTGAACTGTTTAACTATTATTTTACCTGCTGCACTTATTTAACTGTTCCATATGCTATTTCTTAATAATTTGTCTACATGGTGGTTTAAGTTCCTAAGTTGGCTCCCTTGTGGTACTTGTTATTTTGGGGTCTGACCCCACTAGTTTTGTATGGCCAAATTTTAGAGCAGAACCACATGATCTTTCGTACTTTCTACTTATCATGCCCCAGTCCCAAAAGTATACGGGACCAGGCCACGTGGCAATAGCCAGCTGTCACGTCTCCGAGGATATCCCAATTTAATGGATCCTAACGAAGAGTGCTATGCTGTCCTAAAATACTAACAAGTCCAATCTTACCATCAAACAGGTAATCTAATCTCATCCAAAATATAAATAGCAAGAAAGTACTAAAATAAATACTGGAAGATAAACGCCAGTCTCAAACTATCATAGTACAACCAAAAAAGTCTGGTGGGGACAAACCCACTACTATGACAAAATAAAAGTATTGAGTGACAGATAAAAAAATAATTATTAGGGCATCGCCTGACTAGATAATGATGCTCCCAATCCTAGGAAGAAGGCCTACCAAGTGATCACGGAAACTCTGACGGTAGCACCTCTAGCTCCTCCGCGGTAGCGTACCTCATCTCCTGTCCTGGGTCGTACACTGTGGGGTAATATGCCTCGTCCAAATCTGGAAAGGTACCAGGTCCTCAGAGGGACGTAACAAGATACATAGAAATATGCCACATATATAAATACTGAATAAAATAAATGCAATAAAGGGTGTGCTAACCATCTAAGTGAATGCAATATGAGGACAACATTGGTACGTATGGGTAGGCATAGGCATATAACATCCATACCGCTCCGAAGAATGGGGCATCTGCATAATATAACATCCATACCGCTCCGAAGAACGGGGCATCTGAATAATATAACGTCTATACTACTCCGAAGAATGGGGCACCTGAATAATATAACGTCCATACCACTCCGAAGAATGGGGCACCTGCATAAAGGGAGTCATTGGATCCGTGGCTCCTCCAGATACAACGGATTACAATGTGTGTGTCCCATACGCCTACTAGTTGTCCTCCCTGCCCCATGTAAATATACAAGTCGAATACTCGACGTGCATACCACGTATCTATATGCCAAGTCTCTACTAATACAAAATCATGAATTACGCACAAACCGTGATGCATGTCACACGCACCGATAGCTAATCGAGTACGCGAACCCGCATCCCAATATAAAATTGTCACAGTGTAACATGTAAGAGTGTCAGATCTCGGAAGATACCAGAATATCCTCCCAATAGGGTGAGTCTGCTAATGCCTAGGTCAAGTACACTACTCATCGACGCATCCGTCGACTGCACCCGAGTCAATCTCGGACGCGCACAGTCATATGAAATAAAGCAACAAGATATCATACAACATATGTATCATTTAATTTAAACAGTAAAAATGGTAAGGTATCTTGCCTGGGTCCTCAAGCTGTGAATGCCAATAGCCTGCTCCTGCAGTATCTCCTGGCTAGTCCAATGTCCCTAAACACATAATATAATATAGCAATCTCGCATCAGACACTAAAATAATACATACACAAACTACAACGCTGCGCTTAGGTACTGATGCAAGGGTCACGGCTAGTCGACTATAGTGGGGCGTGTGCACGTAGCTAAGATGCACACGTGTCCTGTCCTCAATTATCGTGTCTCTCGTGATAATAAAAATACCAAGTTATGGGTTTTACGGAACTACTTACGTTGTATAAAATACATGTCCTTATTTCTCATGTTATAGTGTACTTGGTCTATGTCCAGGTTTTTAGGTTAATTACAAGTCCTTATAACAAGTCATATTATTATTGTAATTATTATCTATTAATTACTAACTAACCTACTAATTTATACAAATATACACACATCTAGGGTTAAACATTATTACTCGTGTCCATGCAATGACACATGACACAATCGGCACAACGACACAATATCAAAACTAAACCTGATGGAAAGAGGGTTAAACGATGTTTACCTAATCGAGGCTAGGCGGGGTCTGCTCTCGTCGGTGGCACTTACTCCGGCGAGTGGCGGAGCTCCGGCGTCGGCGGCAAGCAAGGCAGCAGCGACAGCGACAGCAACTGCAGTAGTTACAGCAGCGGCAGCAACGGCCTGGCAGCGGCGGCAGGCGTCCTGGGTCGGTGCTGGTTGGTGGGTCAGGATATGGGGGAGGTCGGGGTTGGCCTAGCAGTGGCGGTTGGCGGTGCTGGAGGCGGTGGTCCGATCTGGGAGTAGTCGGGCTCGGCAAGGTCGGGTTGTGATGGGGTATCGGGTTGACGGGGGTTGATGGCGGCGGGTACAGGCAGCCTGAGGGGAGGAGTCCGGTGGTTAGGGGGTGCAGGCGACGATCGTGGATGTGGAGGTGGCGGCCTGAGGTGGTGGTGGGGTGTTTGTGAAGTCGGGGAAGGGATAGGGTGTTCGGCTAGGGTTGAGGGGGTGGTGGTGATGATTATGATTTTTAGGGTTTTTAGTATAGAAAAGATGTATATTTATATAGGAGGAGAATTTTGGGCTAACCTCGGGATTTGGGCCGATCTGGACTCCTTGGAATGGGGCTGGTCTACATGAAAAGGTGTACATGGGCTTGGTTAGGTCTCACTTTGGGTAAAATTTGCCTCTAATTTAATTTAATTAAAAATAATGCACATGGTGTTCTATAATAAATTGAAGACACATGGAATTAAAATTGGGTGGGACACAAGTGTCATGGACGTAGTAGGCTCAGGATGGGTAAATACCATAATTTGGGTTATATGGAATTGGGTTGTGGTTGTACCTCAATTTCAAATAGGAATGGGAAATTATGAGAAATTTGGTTTATTGGAATTATTCAGGGACGTTTGTAACGAATATTGCGCAGCTAAAATGAAGCGCAATATTGAGTATCTAAAAGTTACACAAGGGTCAGATGGGTAGTCTGGCATGTCTAGGAGATGTGTATGACCTTGGTTTGAAGGTAACTACTAGTGTAGCATTCCAAACATCGAAGCAACGGTGAGGTGTATTAAGTCACATAATTGATGTACAATAATCTAAATTGTATCCAAATTAATCCTAGTCTCCCCATTTAAATCAAATAATCCTAAATTGGTCGAGGGAGTTTACAATCAACCCTCTTTAGAGCATTTTGTCCTCGAAATTAAAATATACGTATGGTAAGAACTATTGACTGAAATAAAAATGCTAGTACATACCTAGTCCTTCGAAGAGATGGGGATAGCGCTGTCGAATATCCTCCTCACGTTCCCAGGTCGACTCGCCTAGTGCATGATGCCTCCATGCGACACGAACTAGGGGGATAGTCTGACCTCGTAATACCTTCTTACTTCTGTCCAGAATCTCAACGGGCTCCTCTTGGTATGATAAGCTCGGGCCGACTATGATTTCTGAATGTTCAAGCACATGACTCGGATCTGGCATGTACCTCCTTAGCTGAGATACATAAAAGACGTCATGGACTCCTTCCAAAGTCTATGGTAAGCAACCTCTCCGATGCGTTCTAACACATGGAATGGTCCGATGTACCTCGGACTCAGCTTCCCTTTGCCTCCAAATCTGATAGTCCCTCGAGTAGGTGAGATCTTTAGAAACACGTGATCTCCAACCTAGAACTCTAGGGGTCGTCGATGCGCATTCGTCCAATGCTTCTGTCTGTCCTGTGCTACTTGCAGGTGCCCTCGGATCTTCTTTACCTTCTCTACTGTACGAACAACCAACTCTGGCCCAAGAATCTGTCTCTCGCCTATATCGCTCCAACATACTGGGGAACGACACTTCCTTCCATACAATGCTTCATAGGGAGCCATCTGGATGCTCGCCTGATAGCTGTTGTTGTAAAAAAATTTGACCAAATATAAATGGTCCTCCCATGATCCTCCGAAATAAAGCATGCACGCTCTTAACATGTCCTCCAACATCTGAATGGTGCACTCCGACTGACCATCTTTCTGTGGGTGATACGATATGCTAAACTTTAGGCGGGTACCGAGACTCTCTTGAATACTCTGCCAAAAGTAAGATATAAATCTTGTCTCCCTGTCAGACACTATACTAACTGGCACTCTATGCAGTCACACAATCTCTCTCATGTATATATCTGCTAAGACCTCTGTGGATTGCCCAACTCTAAAGGGTAAAAAGTTAGCAGACTTGGTGAGTCTATCCATGATTACCCATACTGCATTACGACCACTAGGACTCCTCGGAAAGCCCGTAACAAAGTCCATAGTGATATGCTCCCATTTCCATTCAGGTATCGGAAGTGGTTGAAGTAATCCTGCAGATCTCTGATGCTCAGCCTTGACTTGCTGACACACCAGGCACTTTGCCACAAAGCGTGCTATCTCTCTCTTCATTCCATGCCACCAGTAGTACTATCTCAAGTCTCTGTACATCTTTGTGCCTCCTGGATGAATAGAGTAGGTTGAACTGTGTGCCTCTGACATCAACTCCTGACGGAGTTCTCTATTTGGAACATAGAGACGATCTTTAAATCTCAAAGTTCCGTCTTCATGTATACGCAATCCTGTCTGTATTCTAGCCTCTGTTCTCTGTCAAAGCCTCTAAAATCTGGCATCTGGCGGCAAGGCAGCCTTGATCCTCTCCACTAATGTCGATTGCAACTTAAAACTCGACAACTGTCCGTCTACTCCGGGCAAAATGACATCTATACCCATCTGCTATAGATCTCTCAACTGATGTTGTTAGGTAGTCAAGAAGAATGCCATGGGTCTTCTGCTCAATGCGTCAGCTACTACGTTGACCTTTTTCGGATGGTACTGTAGCTCAATATCAAAGTCTGTCATCACCTCAAGCCAACATCTCTGTCTCTGGTTAAGGTCCTTCTGGGTGTAGACGTACTTTAGGCTCTTGTGGTCAGTAAATATCTCCACTCTTTCTCCATATAGGTAGTGCCTCCAAAGCTTCAAGGCAAAGATCACTGCGGCAAGCTCCAAGTTGTGAGTGGGATAGTTCTTCTCATGGGTCCTCAACTGCCTAGAGGTATAGGCCACAACCTTTCCATGCTACATCAAGACACATCCTAATCCTTTCTCGGATGCATCGCTATAGATCACGAATCCTCCGGGTCCAGAAGGTATGGTCAAGATAGGTGTTGTAGTCAGACGCTTCTTCAGCTCATCGAATGCCTTCTGACACTCCTCTGTCCAAGTGAACTCCTGCTCCTTACGGTTCAAGCGGGTCATCGGTTCTACGATCTTCGCGAAGTTCTCCACGAACCTCCGGTAATACCCGGCAAGTCCTAGAAAACTCCTCACCTCTAAGACATTGGTAGGGGTTGGCCGTGTCTCTACTGATGAAATACTCGCCGGATCTACTGAAATACCATCTCCTAAGATAACGTGTCCTAGGAACGCGACACGATCTAGGAGAAACTCGCACTTGCTCAGCTTGGCATAAAGCCTCTCTCTCCTCAGCGTCTCTAACACTAGTCTCAAGTGCTCTTCGTGCTCCTTGTGGCTCTTCGAATATACCAAGATGTCATCGATGAAGACTACCACGAACCGGTCTAGGTATTGGTGGAAGACTCTGTTCATCAAGTTCATAAATACAGCAGATGTATTCGTTAGTCCAAAGTGTATCATTAAGAACTCGTAGTGACCATAACGAGTCCTGAATGCTGTCTTTTGAATGTCTTCTCTTCGCACCTTTACTTGATGATAACCCGATCTCAAGTCGATCTTGGTGAACACCACTGCTCCTATCAACTGGTCGAATAAATCATCAATCCGCGGCAGGGGGTACTTGTTCTTGATAGTCAAAGCATTAAGGGCTCTATAATCAATGCACATACGTACTGTTCTATCCTTCTTAGGTACAAACAACATTGGTGCTCCCCAGGGTGATGCACTTGGACGAATAAATCTCTTGCTCTGCAACTCCTCTAATTGTAGCTTCAGCTCATCTAGTTCCTTCTTTGCCGCTTTTGGGCACAGGCAGCCCTCTACCATCCATCCTATTATATCGGTATATATTAGAAGATACCGATGCTGCTCCGGGTACTAGCTCAATAGTGAACTCCATATCTCTATCTGGTGATAAGCCTGGCAATTCCTCAGGGAAAACATCCTCGAATTCTGTAACTATTGGTGGGGGTACCATCTCCATAGCCATGTAAGCTCCAGCTATCTGTCCTACTCCTTGTTCGACAGTCCCTCGCATGTAATCGAACTCCTATTGATCTGGCAGTCTAAAAGTGATGCTACCTTTCCGGCAATCCAGTACGGCATTATACTGGCTTAACCAGTCCATGCCTAGCACAACGTCAAAGTAGGGCATGGGTAATACCAAGAATCATGCTCTCATCTCTCTACCATATACGACTACCGAAAATGTTCTAATAGTGCTGGTAACCGGCACGATGCCTCCTCCGGTAAGAATCTTCCAACTCTTAGGTAAGGGGGAAGTAGCTACTCTATCCATTGCTACGAAACTACTAGATATGAATGATAGTGTAGCTCCAGAATCAAATAATACAGTCGCAGGTAATGATGTAACTAAAATAGTACCTGTGATAGCTTTCCCTTCTGTTTCCTCCTCAGTAGCTGCTAATGCAAAGGCCTGTCCATGCCTCTGCCCTCCGGTCTGCTATCGGGCATGACCAAACTATGCCTGCTGTGGGGCCAAAGGTGGTCCCCTCTAAAATCCTCCGGGTGCTCGTGGATGCTGACCTCCTAGTAGGGGTAGTATCCTCGGAACTGGTGCTGTTGGCCTCTATCCGGTCTGTGGTGCTACATCTCTGCGCTGTGGGCAGTCTCGGGCTTGGTGCTGGCTCGCCCCATAAATTATGCATATCCCCAGTCTCTTTCGGCAGTCCTTCTGGTAATATCCTATATTACCACAGTGGTAGCAAGTCAGAAGCTTCTTTTGCTGGTATGGTGCTGCCCTTTGCTGTGTCTGTGCTCCGGGACGATGGATCGGTCCTCCTGCTCTGGGCTGGGCTCTGGATGGCGTGGTCGTGCTGGAATATTTTGCTCCTCTGTCGATGGCCTCCTGGATCCTCGCCTCTGCAAGAATCTCCTCATAAGAAATCCTCGCCTGTGTGGTGGTATACCTCTGTAGCTAGAAGGTGAGGCCGTGATAGAATCTCTGGGCCTTTTCTAGATCATTGGGTATCAGGAAGGCACCAAATCTGCTAAGACGGCTAAATTCTACGTTATATGCATCAACAGTCATATTCTCTTGTTCTAGATGTAGGAACTGGGAGTACAGGGCATTTCTGACTGTAGCCGAAAAGTACTTCGCATTAAAGTACTCAAAGAACTATTCCTAAGTCTGGTTCTTGCCTACACTGTGCTTAATAGAATCCCATCAGTGATGGGCGTTGCCTTTCAGTTGGACCCTCACTACGGTCATCCAAAGGTCTGGATGCAGTTGTGAAGCCTCTAGTAGCATCTCCGTGTTGGTGACCCAATCGAAGATCTCCTCTACAGTCTCGTTGCCTGAGAAAGTATCTGGTCCCATCTGTCGGAACCATCTTACAGTGCCACCTGTCTGGGTTGGTGGAGGTGCTAGTACTGGTGCTGTGACAGGTGTCCTCTCTAGTATTGCCATCAAACTCTGTCTCAACGTCTCGGTCTGATGCCACTATGCTTGCATCATTATCTGGAAGAACTGAAGCATCTGTAGCTGTCCATCTAATTATGGCATTTGAGGTGGATAAGGTGGAGGTGGTGGTAATAGAACCTCTGGCTGTGCAGTAGGTGTCTCCTCAGATGTCGGCCTATCGGTTTATGACATCGGTATAGCTCCCAAAGTCTGGCCCTCAAAATGCTGCATGGGGATCGTCTGGGAAGTCTGTCCCTCGTGCTGTTGGGTAGGATCGCCCTGAGAAGTCTCGTGCCAATGTATCAGTGGGGCCTGTAGTGGTGGTCGCTCTCCAAGTAGTCCCTGGGGTATCTCCTCTCTTTGGGTGGTATTGGTTGGCACTAAGGCACCGGGTGCTCCTCGTCCACTACGCAAGTTCATCTTGCTGCAAGAGATAGGACTTCATTAAAAGAGTACGGAATTAGACAGACCGGATGCAGATATTTAGAAGTAATACGAAGGAATTTCAAAGACGTAATGAAAGTGGATGAGACCTAGTAATTTCTATCCTAGTGCAGGCATCACTGGGCATGTTACCATACCATAAGCGATAACGAAGACCTGTATGGGCCACCACTAAAACTATGTCACGCCCCAGTCCCAAAAGTACACGGGACAAGGCCACGTGGCAATAGCCAGCTGTCACGTCTCCGAAGATATCCCAATTTAATGGATCCTAACGAAGAGTGCTACGCTGTCCTAAAATACTAACAAGTTCAATCTTAACATCAAATAGGTAATCTAATCTCATCCACAATATAAATAGCAAGAAAGTACTAAAATAAATACTGGAAGATAAACGCCAGCCTCAAACTATCATAGTACAACCAAGAAAGTCTGGTGGGGACAAACCCACTACTATGACAAAATAAAAGTACTGAATGACAGATAAAAAAATAATGACTAGGGCATCGGCTGACTAGATAATGATGTTCCCAATCCTAGACAGAAGGCCTACCAAGTGATCATGAAAACTCTGACGGTAGCACCTCTAGCTCCTCCGTGGTAGCATACCTCGTCTCCTGTCCTAGGCCGTACACTGTGGGGTAATATGCCTCGTCCAAATCTGGAAAGGTACCAGGTCCTCAGAGGGACGTAACAAGATACATAAAAATATGCCACATATATAAATACTAAATAAAATAAATGCAATAAAGGGTGTGCTAACCATCTAAGTGAATGCAATGTGAGGACTACATTGGTACGTATGGGTAGGCATAGGCATATAACGTCCATACCGCTCCGAAGAATGGGGTATCTGCATATTATAACATCCATACCGCTCCAAAGAATGAGGCATCTGAATAATATAATGTCCATACCTCTCCGAAGAATGGGGCACCTGATTAATATAACGTCCATACCCCTCCGAAGAATAGGGCACCTGCATAAAGGGAGTCATTGGATCCGTGGCTCCTCCGGATACTACGGATTCTAATGTGTGTGTCCCATACGCCTACTAGTTATCCTCCCCGCCCCATGTAAATATACAAGTCGAATACTCGACGTGCATACCACGTATCTATATGCCAAGTCTCTACTAATACAAAATCCTAAATTATGCACTAACTGTGATGCATGTCACATGCACCGATAGCTAGTTGAGTACGCGAATCCGCATCCCAATATGAAATTGTCACAGATTAATGTGTAAGAGTGTCAGGTCTCAGAAGATACCAGAGTATCCTCCCAATGGGGTGAGTCTACTAATGCCTAGGTCAAGTACACTACTCATCGACGCATCCGTCGACTGCATCCGAGTCAATCTCGGACGCGCACAGTCATATGAAATAAAGCAACAAGATATCATACAACATATGTATTATTTAATTTAAACAATAAATATGGCAAGGTATCTTGCCTGGGTCCTCAAGCTGTGAATGCCAATAGCCTGCTCCTGCAGTATCTCCTGGCAGGTCCAATGACCCTAAATACATAATATAATATAGTAATCTCGCATCAGACACTAAAATAATACATACAAAAACTACGATGCTGCGCTTAGGTACTGACGCAAGGGTCACGGCTAGTCGACTACAGTAGCGCGTGTGCACGTAGCTAAGATGCACACGTGTCCTGTCCTCAATTACCGTGTCTCTCACGACAATAAAAATACCAGGTTATGGGTTTTACGAAACTACTTACGTTGTAAAAAATACCTGTCATTATTTCTAATGTTACAGTGTACTTGGTCTATGTCCAGGTTTTTAGGTGAATTACAAGTCCTTATAACAAGTCATATTATTAGGGTAATTATTATCTATTAATTACTAACTAACCTAGTAATTTATACAAATATACACATATCTAGGGTTAAACATTATTACTCTTGTCCATGCAATAACACATGACATAATCGACACAATGGCACAATGTCAAAACTAAACCTGAAGGAAAGAGGGTTAAACAATGTTTACCTAATCGAGGCTGGACGGGGTCTGCGCTCGTCGGTGGCACGTACTCCGGCGAGTGGCAGAGCTCCGGCGTCGGCGGCAAGCAAGGCAGCAGCGTTAGCGGCAGCAACTGTAGTAGTTCCAACAGCGGCAGCAACGGCCTGGCCGCGGTGGCAGGCGTCCTGGGTCGGTGCTGGTCGGTAGGTCAGGATGTGGGGGAGGTCAGGGTCGGCCTAGCAGTGGCGGCTGGCGGTGCTGGAGGCGGTGGTCCGGTCTGGGAGTAGTCGGGCTCGGCAAGGTCGGGTTTTGATAGGGTGTCGGGTTGATGGAGGTTGATGGCGGCGGGTGCATACGACCTAAGGGGAGGGGTCCGGTGGTTAGGGGGTGCAGGCGCCTGTCGTGGATTCAGAGGTGGCAGCCTGAGGTGGTGGTGGGGTATTTGTGAAGTCAGGGAAGGGATAGGGTATTCGGCTAGGGTTGAGGGGTGGTGGTGATGATTATGATTTTTATGGTTTTTAGAATAGAAAAGATGTATATTTATATAGGAGGAGAATTTTGGGCTAACCTCGGGATTTGGGCCGGTCTTTGGGCTAACCTCGGGATTTGGGCCGGTCTAGACTCCTTGGGATGGGCTGGTCCACATAAAAGGGTGTACATGGGCTTGGTTAGGTGTCGCTTTAGATAAATTTTGCCTCTAATTTAATTTAATTAAAAATAATGCGCAAGGCGTTCTATAATGTATTGAAGACACATGGAATTAAAATTGGGTGGGACACAAGTGTCATGGGCGTAGCAGGCTCGGGATGGGTAAATACCATAATTTGGGTTATAGGGAATTTGGTTGTGGTTGTACCTCAATTTCAAATGGGAATGGAAAATTATGAGAAATTGGGTTTATTGGAATTATTCAGGGACATTTGTAACGAATATTGTGCAGCTAAAATGAAGCGCAATATTGAGTTTCTAAAAGTTACACAAGGGTCAGATAGGTAGTCTGGCATGTCTAGGAGATGTGTATGACCTTGGTTTGAAGGTAACTACTAGTGTAGTGCTCCAAACATCGAAGCAACGGTGAGGTGTATTAAGTCACATAATTGCTGTACAATAATCCTAATTGTATCCAAATTAATCCTAGTCTCCCCATTTAAATTAAATAATCCTAAATTGGTTGAGGTGGTTTATACCACTTTAAGATGGTGAACACCAGAAGCACTCGAGGACATAAGTGGGTTTCTCTTCTAGCGTAATTCAAAGAACGAACAAGAAAAGGGTGACTGTTTTAGGTATTCTTTATCACCCACATGATCTTTACTTATACTTTTGAGGCATTTAGCCATCGAGCACGTATTTAGCTCGTATTTTGGAACTTGATATTCTAGCATGCGGGCCTATATGTAAAGCATATTCTAAACAATAGCTGGAGATGATCATGTAATATTGTACTCTTGCTAGTTCTTCATTTTGTAACTAGCTTCATGATCATCTGTGTATGTATAGTTTGAGATGCCTCACTATTATATCTTTGATGATCATACATCTTATTACTTGTTGCTTGCTTGAGATTGAGACACCTAGGACCCTTGACCCAGGAATAACTGTTGGATTATAGAGTAAACCCTCACATGTCTAGACAGCCGTGACCATATCTCGGAGTATTGAGTACTCTGGTGTATATAGCTGTCTTTGTCCACCTCCTCTCTCCAGTATTTTGGTTCTGGGGCATGACACGGTTTAAGTGGTGGCCTATACAGGTTTAAAATTTTAGAAGTATGGGGGGTTTATCAGATATTTTGGATGTCTCAATCCTGTTACTCCTTGATCTCCTCCAGTGTCAAATTTATATCCTTGAAATCTTGATTCAACATCTACTTTGACCCTCGATCAATCATGTTTGTCCCTTTGTTGATCTTTGTATCCTTTATCTTTCAAGGACATTGTTCTTGGTCCTTCTGATCATCCCGTCCGAGTTCCTCCAGTACCAGGATAATATATTAATGCCCAGCAAACCCTTGAGGTCCAGCCTCAGCATTCTCGTGTCGGGTCCAGAACAGCTCAAAATAAGGAACCTCAGAACTAGCCAGTGCCTCCCATATAACCAGTACCTAAGGCATGAGAGGAAAATAGTACGCTGATTGGTATCCTTCGATAATTGTTGGCTTCTAAAGGACGATGAGAGGATATACTCACTCAGTCAGTACAAGAGGCTTTAGAAAGAGGAGTACATCGTGCCCACAACTCAGCAAGCAACTTCAAGCGCCTCCAACCCTCGTATTTCTAAAGCACCGCAGATGTGATTGCATCAGATGTGTGGCTTCAGAACACTAAAGCTATCCTAGAGGCAGCGGGGATGCCAACTAGTGAGCAAGTGTCAGTGGTACGATTATAATTGCTAAATTTGGCTCGAGACTGGTGGGCAGCACAAATAATTTTACTAATAGTACCCGTCCCTTGGACTATCTTCAATCAAAGATTTTAGACTAGATATTTTGACGTAGTATCGCATTATGATCTACAGCAAAGGTTTAAGAACTTGAAGCCGATGGGCAGGACTGTCGACGGTTATGCGGCAGAGTTCTGCAGAGTTAGTCAGTTTGCTCCTACCTTGGTAGAAACTGAATTAGATCGAGGAAGAAGGTTCCAGCAGGGACTTCACCTAGAGATCATATTGGCAGTAGAACAATATGAGTTCCAGACTTTTGATGATGTATTAAGAGTAGAAGGAGGCATGAGTATACCTCCCAGAGAATCGTGGACAGGATTGGGGGACAAAAGAGGACCCACACATCATGAGGTTTTTATACATAGTCTTCAACACCAACCCTGGCAGTTAGGGCTTTAACCATCAGATCTTCGAGGAGGCCAGTTTCGATAGCCTCAGATCAGCAAACATCCCCAACCTGAACTCAACAACAAAGGACATCTTCTTCAGCAGGGTTTTCTCATTGTGGAAAGCATAAGCACGTAGTTTATAAATGCCAAGAGCACAAAGGTTGTGCTTAGCTTGTAGATCTCCACAACACAGTGTGGGATCTTGCCCACCCAGAGCTAGTTCATTATCATCTTCCTGGTAGGACCGCAGTATAGGGATCCAGTACCAGTTCAGCAATACCAGGGTCAGAGGCCTTTGCTGACCCAAACTCAAGTATTTCAGCAATAGAGGCGATAACAGTATGCTCAGACCCATGCTTAAGTACAGGCTAGGAAGGAGGTCCACAGTAGAAAGGACCCGTACCGAGAGGACGAGGTCAGGCGATGACACTCACTTTGGAAGAGCAGTTAGCTTTGGGAGAAGTTGTGGCATGTATCATTTCTCGTCAACTCTCATTTAGGTTTAGTATTGTTTGATTCTCGTACATAATATTCTTTTATGTCTGCACGATTTGCGATACGAGTTAGATTAGAACCCAAATTATTATCAGTAAAATTCAATATACTTACTGGTAATAGTATCGTGAGAGTCGATAGAGTTTATACCTCATGTCGAGTCATAGTGTGCGGGCGAGAGTTTTTTGCTAGATTGATAGAATTTCCTATAGGAGATTATGATGTCATCTTAGGCATGGATTGGTTGAGTGCATGGTACATGATGATAGATTGCCATAATGGCAAGGTTATCTTTTATATCCCTAGTGAGAAGCAATTCTCATTTTCTAGAGGCGAGAAGGAGTCTTCAACAGCGATAATGAGAATGGAAGTAACAGAGGAAGTACAATTCCCTATAGTTGTTAATAAATTCTCAGATATATTCCTAGAAGAACTTTTAGGCATGCTACTAGAAAGAGAGATTAAGTTTCCCATTGATCTACTTCTAGGAACAACACTAGTGTCAGAGAGAGTCTACAAGATGACGCCTTCAGAGTTAGAAGTCTTATGCCTAATGATAGAAGAATTGAGAGCCAAGGGACTCATTCGTTCTAGTGGATCACCTTGGGGAGCCCTAATGCTACTTATAAAGAAGAAGGATGGAACATTATGATTATGTGTTGATTATCGTACCTTCAACGTAGTAACCATCAAGAACAAGTATCCCTTCCCATGTATCGACGACTTGTTCGATCAACTTAGTGGACCAACGGTGTTTCCAAAAATTGATTTACGGTCGGGTTATCACCATATCAGAGTCAGGAAGCAGGATATACCCAAGACGGTGTTCAGATCGAGATATAGACATTGAAAGTTTTTAGTAATGCCCTTTGGAGCAACTAATGCGCTAGCAGTATTTATGGATCTCATTAATCGTATTTTCATGCCATTCTTGGACAATTTTGTAATAGTGTTTATTGATGACATCTTGGTGTACAATCGAAGTGAAGCAGAGCACGAGCAACATCTTCGCGTAGTTCTTCAAATTCTCAAAGAGCACAAGTTATATGCTAAGTTCAACAAGTATAAGTTCTGGCTTGATCTTATTTCATACTTAGGACATATTATTGCTAAAGGATGAGTTGAAGTGGATCCTTAGAAGATAGAAGTCGTTAAAACATGGCCAGTTCCCCTAACAGTTGTAAAAGTTTATAGTTTTCTGGGATTAGCAGAATATTATTGGCGCTTCGTATCAGACTTTGCTAGAATTTATGTGCTCTTGATGCAGTTGACTCGTAAGGATGTGCGCTTTGATTGGACAGATGAATATTAAACCTCTTTCGAGAAGCTCAAACAGAAGATGATCATGATACCTATTTTGGCTCTTCCTGACAAAGCAGGTGGTTTTACCGTATATTGTGATGCGCCAGGCAAAGAAATGGGGTGTGTTCTTATACAACATGACAATGTTATAGCTTATACTTCTCGGTAGCTTCGAGACCATGTAAAGAATTATCTAATATAGACTTGGAGTTAGTAGCAGTTGTCTTTGTACTCAAACTTTGGAGATATTACCTCAATGAAGATCGGGTAGAGATTTATACTGATCACAAGAGTTTGAAGTATGTCTTTACTCTGAAGGATCTCAACATGAGACAGAGATGATGGCTAGAGTTGATGATGAACTATGATCTTGACCTTCAGTATCACCCTGGGAAGGCCAATATCGTAGCAGATACTTTGAGCCAGCGAACATGAGCTCAGTTTCTTACGGTGCAACGAGAAATTTTAGAAGATCTTCTGGAGATTGACATAGAAGTAGTATTGCCTGACAACACAACATTGATGGCTAGTCTGCAAGTTCAATTCAGTATATAGAAAGAATCAAGGTAGCACAACCAATTGATGTCAAGCTTCAGCATCTCAGAGCAGAGTGTGAGGCAGAAAGTAGACCAGAACTAGGCATTCACTATGACGAAACTCCATTTTGGGAATCGACTTTGTGTACCTAGTGGAGACCTTCATTACGAGATTATGGCAGAAGCTCATAGTTCGCAGTATTCAATGCATCCCGTAGGAACAAAGATGTATAGAGACATTTATCAGCATTTTTGGTGGAATAGAATGAAGAGAGAAATAGCTCGATTTGTCTCTCGACGTTTGGTCTATCAACAAGTTAAAGCTGAGCATCAGAGACCCGCAGGACTTCCTCAACCGTTACCAATTCTGAAGTAGAAGTGGGAGCATATCACTATGGATTTCATATCAGGGATTTCCAGATTCCCATCCGACAGAGATGCTATTTGGGTAATAGTGGATCATCTCACGAAAGTTGCATACTTTCTTCCTTTTAAAATTTGCCAATCCACAGAATAGTTACCTGAGATGTACATGAGATAGATTGTTATACTACATGGTGTGCCAGTTAACATAGTCTTTGATAGAGATTTCAGGTTTACTTCTTATTTTTGGCAAAATCTTCAAGAGAGCTTAGGTACTCGTCTAAAGTTCAGTATAGCCTACCACCCGCAGACAGATGGTCAGTCAGAGTGTACCATCTAGACTTTAGAAGATATGCTTCATTGAAGGACCATTTACTTTGGTGGTTCATAGGAGAATTATTTACACTTGGTTGAATTATCCTACAATAACAGTTTCTAAAAAAGTATCTAGATGGCACCGTTCAATGCACTAAATGGCCGAAAGTATAGATCCCCGGTAGCTTGGGATGATATTAGTGAGAGAAATTTATTTGGTCCCAAAATGATAGCTCAGACAGTTAAAGTAGCCAAGCAATTTCGAAGACATATCAAAGTAGCCCAAGATCGTCAACGTCATTGGGCCGATTCACATCGATGACCTTTTGAGTTTTCTGTCGGCGACTATGCATTCCTTCGGATTTTGCCTACCCGAGGAGTCATCAGATTCAGTGTGCGGGAAAATCTTAGTTCTCGGTATATAGGTCCGTTCGATAGTCTTGAGCAAGTAGGAGATATTTGATATTATCTTGCTCTTCCATCATCGCTTAGTGAGATACATAATATTTTTCATGTATCCAGTTATGACGGTATATACCAGATACGAGTCATGTCCTGGGTTATTCAGAATTGGTTATTAGTACCGACCTTTCGTATGAGGAAAGACCTGTATCCATTTTGGACCAGAGAGAGAAGATTCTCAAGAACCGGGTCATTCGTTTAGTCCGAGTTGCTTGGGGGCATCACTCACCGGGCGAGTCGACTTGGGAGCACGAGGATGATATCCGATCTAGATACCCATATTTATTTGACTCATGAGGTATATTTGTTCGTATATCTTGTACCCTATTCTTATCTTTTGCATGCTTGTATTGTTCTAGGTAGTTCATATCATGTGATAATAATCGTATGGTCTTGCTTATTTTATTACCTGTCTGATCTCTAGAGATACCTTGATAGACCCGATACCTTGTTGAAATTCCGATAACATAATTTTTTTAAGGAGTAGAGAGTTGTGAGACCCATCTTATTATTTTAGTATTATTGTATTTTATCTGGTATATGTATTTTATAGTTGTATATTGCTTTTCGTATAATTTATAGATTTTTTTAGCTAATTTCTAGAATTGTTAATAGTGCTAGTTACCCTTTGGTATAAATAGCCTTTTATTTCTCTCTACTCCTCATTCTTTTTTATTTCCTTCTCTTTCTTCATTTTCTTCTCCCCCTCCTCTCCTTGGCCGAACCCTAGCCCCAGCCCTGAGCTTGCTTGGATAACCCGGATAGTCTACAGGTCATGTGGTTGTATGAAATCTCAAACTGTATGTGTTAGTAACTATGACTGTGATAACTAGTTAGATAATGATAGCAACCCATAGGTCATGATTGGTCGTGATTGTTTGATTTTCAATTTAGTCATGTCCTGATTTATTTAACAACTGATCTGGTGACTGTAACCTGAGTACTGATTTCAGATATCCTTGTTTAAATACTCTAGAACTGTTTAACTGTTATTTTACCTAATGTACTTATTTAACTGTTCCTTGTGCTACTTCTTAATAATTTATCTATATGCTAGTTTTAGTTCCTAATTTGGCTCCCTTGTGGTACTTGCTATTTTGGGGTTTGACTCCACTAGTTTTGTATGGCCTAATTTTGGAGCAGGACCACAGGATCTCCCGTACTTGCCGCCTCAAGATGTTGAACACCAGGAGCACCCGAGGACATGAGTGGATTTTTTCTTCATCACCCACTTGATCTTGTACTTATACTTTTGAGGTATTTAGCCACCGAGCACGTATTTAGTTCATATTTTCGAACTTGATATTCTAGCCTGTGGGCCTACATATAAATTATATTCTAGACTATAGCTAGAGTTGATCATGTAATATTGTACTCTTGTTAGTTCTTTATTTTGTAACTAGCTTCATGATCATCTATGTATGTATACTTTATGATGTCTCACTATTATATGTTTGATGATCATACATCTTGTAACTTATTGCTTGTTTGAGATTGAGACACCTAGGACCCTTGACCCAGGAATGACTGTTGGATTATAAAGTAAACCCTCACATGTCTAGACAGCGGTGACCGTATCTCGGAGTATTGAGTACTCTGGTATATGTAGCTGGCTTTATCCTCCTCCGCTCTCTAGTCTTCTGGTTCTGGGGTGTGACAATCCCTCTACCAATTTTCCCTCAAATCACTCTTATTCTCTTATATTTTTATCATCTAAGGAGCTTTGGACATTGAATTGCAAGAAGCACTTGGAGAAGAAGGAATTTGCTTGGAGCTTGTGTCCTAATTGTGTCTATTTGAGAATTTCATTGGGAATCCATCTCCCAATAGGTATAATTCTGAATTTTTCTTTAATTTAGAGTCTAATTCATGCATTTGGCTATTATAAACCCTTTTATAGCTTAGGTCTATCCATAGGAACAAGAATTAGGTTTATATGACCCCTATTGTGACCCCTACACTGAGCTTTATGCCAAATTAGGAGGATTCCAAGATTGGTGCACCAAGTATTTGTTATTAGGTAAATTAGATATAATTAGACTTAGATTGAGTGTGTGAGTCTAGCTATGTGTCCATAATTGGATACGAGTAGAGCATATCATGGTATTTTGTGATACGCTATGATACGCTATGATACGGGGGTCCATTTTGGAGGTTTTGTGTATGATGGTGTAATTATTCTTCAATTTCTATTGTAACTAATTATTTTAGTTATATTATGATTATATTGATATGTATGATTAGTATTTGGGAAATATTGGGAGTTTTGATATTCTATTTGAATGCGTATCATGAGTATCTTGACTTTTCACTCAAGGTGCTTGGTGAAATGGCTATTAGTGTGCATACTCAAATATTTATTGGTATATGTATATATTAGTAAATACCTATATTTATATAGTATATGAGTTACTCATTATTGTAGTGTGTAATATTGGTTCAATGAGTACTGTGATAGTGCATTTGTGTCAGTGACCAAGTGCCTATGTGTGTAGAGGGGAACATTCCCAAGTCTGAGATTGATGCACTAGAGGACTAAGATGGATGTGTGTATGTTAAAGTGTAGTGGTTAAAGTTGCATTATGTGTAGGTGTGTATGACTGATAACAACTAGGGGGAGGAACATGCAAGAATAGCATCTGCTGTAGCACATGAGTGATCACAACAAGGTGCTTTATATATCCAGACAGCATACGAAGTCATGGGGAGAGGGTTAAAGATTTGTGTTCTTGTGGTATGACCCATGAACCACTGATGTGGTATTGCACAGACTTGGGAGCATTGGGGTAGTAGTGTTGAGTTGTGTGTGTCTTGGAGTAAATAATATCTGAATTTGGGTATCGGGTTGTAGTTTTAACGATCCATTCCGCTCAAGCGGACTGCCGATTCAAACAAAAAAAGTGTAATGACCCGACCTGCTTTGCTCAACGAGAATACTCATTTGAGGTAAAAGATTTCCTAACTTGGCCCTTCAGGAGTTCCGGCTTAGGCTTTTAGAGGCTCTTTCGAAGTATCGCTCGACGGAGGTGAATCATTGTTAAGGTGGGTGGCTACGATAAACTTGTCTTTGCTTAGCCAGCACACTTAAAATATGGATGATACATGCTAGTCGCTAGGTGAATCACCCCTGCATGCTAATAAAGAATACAACGCACCTAGCTAAGGGAATAATCACAACTTGTATTGCTTGTGCTAGAACATGAAAATGAAACTTTGCTTATAATTGGACCCTTGCATGCTACCTTTGCCTTGTGCAACTAGACTCCGCTATGCTTCGAGTAGAACGGTATATATATACTCTTCATAGTGCACTAATTTACTTGCTACACTGCACGACCATAGACAATGTCACTCGGTATGTCCCTTTACGGTTTTACTCTTCGGCTTACCCTTAGACCGTGTCAAAGTAAATGCTTATATTCTAAATGAATGGAATGCTTGCCTGCTTATATGTTAACTTATATTCGTTGCCTCATTTCAATGCTTGTCACATAAATTCATGCTATAATCAAGTAACACTATCTTGCCTTTCATTTCATCTAAGTTCCACGAAAGACTATCCAATAGTCGTTCCATGCATGTGTAAACCTGAAAGTATCCGGGACCATTAGGTCGCCAAGGCAGTCCCCGAACTAGGGGAATACATCAAAGCAAGTTGAACACTGAACAAAAATCCTGCCAAGTACAAGAATCACAGCTCATAGACCAAAACTTATCCCATACTGAATTAACTGGCTGGGGAATCGATATACTATTGTGAACAATCCTACCTCAAACTTGTACCTGATATATTCTGCTCTGAACTTGATCCTGTACCTGACCTGAGACCCAGAAGATTAGAGACTTGCATGATCACGGGACAACTTGTGCATAAGGTCTTAGTTCCTGCGAACGGTCACTGGGGCACTGGCACCGATCCAATTCGGACGGAACTCCTGATAGTCGCCTACTATAGGAAAGAATAGCTTGTGGCATCCTATCTATGCATCGCACGTTATTTTGTACTGAGACTATAATCGTCCAATTATGGCGCCATGCCAGTGACCTCCTATTCATATAGATAAGTCATCCTCGCTTAGCGGCTATCCGCGTGTGAGTTATTGCATTGCATCGAGAATATCTAAAATACCTGAACGATCATGAGGATAACACACTTGTGTATAATTGAAACACTTGTACATATGGAGCACTTCAATATTTTCTGCAACATGCCTTATAATCTATGTAACTCGTGCACCCGAAACATAATCTCGCTCACAACACTTGTTTTTGCATATGTTATTGCCTTAGTTTCTATTATAAATGCTCGTGCTTGAATTAAATTAGTTTTCCTTGGACAGGAAAGGACGGATGGTAAGTTGGTAAGTCTCACCGTGTTTCTTTTATCGTACGACACACTGCCACACGAGTTAGACTTTTCATAAATGCCATAAAACTGATCCTAAGGCAAGATTAGAAAGATAACTTAATAGATAGTGCACGGAACCTATATAACGTATTTGGATTTGTCGAGCGGGCAAGAAGTCTCCACACCAGTGCATTCATGTACTGAAAACCCACCATATTTCTTGCAGGGTACGAGAGAATCTCTTTCAATGCGGATGCCTCCTTCGTGCGTGCTAAGCCGTGGAGTTAACTCTGGAGCCTTGGAACGTTGCATCCGGAATTGAAGAACATATACAAGACATAATATTGGAACATCGCCTATGTATCATTCCATAAATGTAGCCACTTGGTATGCTTTTACTATTTCAGAGAGAGAGGCTTGAGCAACTTGTAATCTCGGCCTAGCGCCGCTTGTAATTCTTGTTCAATATCAATAAAGAGTTTGCTTTACTTCTATACTTGTGTTATTCAATGCTTCCATTATTGACAACTCTGTGAACTTGTTACCAATCGCGTATGCGTTTATTATTCTGCTATACTCGGATAATCTGTGTGATTCTGTGGCTTAGACCTCTTACCGCCAAATTGGACCTCGGCCTTGCACGGGTTCGACTTATGTTCGTGCGGCATCAGGCCCAGATGGGTCAAGCGATCGTCTCGCGGGAGTGCTGGCGCGATGATTCATGCCTAGCGGGGACGGCCGATTAGCCTACGGGAGATCGGGGCGTGAGATGTTGGTATCAGAGCAGGGCTTTACGCCTTTGGACTTCGTTTCGATTTTCTCAGTTTCGAAAGCTCATTCGTGGGTTATGTGCATACACTATCTCTCAATGTTCCATCGAAATATTCGAAACAATGAGTCTAAATACTTTTAAAAAGTTGTATGTTAATGATATGATTGCTTGTACAAAATTGTAATACGAAGGCCTTTGTGTCGACCTGTGTTACGCTTGGTTGGAAGTAGACTCATGCTAGAATTTGTAAGTTATATGCGAACCCGAATACTTATACGTGATTACCCAACTGTTTAGTGTGCGGAATAGAATATCGCTCGAACGGTTAGTTATGCACACAGCCTTTCGGCTAAGTTGTGTTGAGTATCACGCACCAAGACCCTTTGGTACGAGCTAGATTATAAACGAGATTCGGATATTATTTAGATAAGAGACAAGTCAGACTTAGAATGGCAACCGATAGAAATATTATCAGATTATCACTTAGGCGAATATAGAAAATTGTGCTTAGATTTTTAGAAAATAGCTTGAACGGTATTTCGTGTCGGAAGATACAAATCGAATAAGGTTTACTTAGATGACTATCAATAGAAAAATATATGAGACTAAGATTTATCAGGTGATACCTAAGTATCGTGCAGGAATTCTAAGAAAAACATGGTGAATATGCTAGCGATTGATGCGAACATCGATTGAGAATTTAATTGGATGATTTTGCTTGACAAATTTTAATCACTACATGAATGGACATGACTCGATGTATATATAACTTGGATAGAGTAAAGAAAAATGATATAGTATCTCGATCGTGCCGAAGATAACCATATTGTTCGATATTCTTGTCTTGTGCGAGCGTAACTCTATGCTCGTGCATGCGTCACGCCCGGATTAGGACGATTATCCAGTGGGAGCATTGATGTGGTGATCTCACATCCAAAGAGGATGATCGAACTTGTAGGAGACCGAAGCATGACAACTAATGAATCGTCTTGACTTTTGGTTCGACACGATAAGACGAATTTGGAATTGCAAGTGAATTAAAAATATTTTAGGGATAAGTTAGCCTAGAACCTGGAATAAATCACGCTTGATGGTTTTGTGAACGGATACGTGAATCAGGTTGGATGGCCTAATGTTATAATTAAAAGGTTTAGAATTGAATCTTGGCTTGGTGGTCTAGACTTGGTATGGATAGGGGTTCTATCAAAACAAGTTTGGAGAGATAGACTATAAAAATTACTAGGCTTGTCCTGCAACTTGGATATATCATGGATTTTACTGAAAGGACTCGACCCCTATGCAAACAAACATGTTATTGAGAGTAGGATGATCCGTGCTCGATGTTTAGAAATCTGAGTAAAACGAGCTTGGGTAGAATACCCCATATAAATGAACAACGGTTTGACCCTAAAAATTAGGGTGAGCATCGTGCGACGAATTTATACGATAAATCGTGTTCTGAACCTGTATCTATGACCTTGTGAGCTGACCTAGTAATTAGACAGACGACCCTGTGCCGAGTGAATGAACTTGTGTAACCGATTTTAGAACATTGCTTGAACAATCTATATAACTGGGGCAATAAGACTTAGAATTAGAATTGGAACGGTAACGTATGCTTTGTTTGACACAAATGGATAGACGCTAGTCGGTTGATCGGATAGATCGTGCTTAACAGTAGTGCAAAACTTGAATTGAGTTGAAATGGAAATGAATTGGATTTGATTGACCCTATCGGAAGTATCATTGTGATTCATGAAACGAGAACCCTTGAGATTTTCGCAAGTATCTTGTCCAATTTTTCTATCTCTAAGTTTGGTTGAATGCATATGTTTGAGGGATGTCTTGAACGCGTGCATGATCCAAGACTCAATGATATGTGAAACTCGAGTGCTAAGACTTCGCTATCGCTAAGTTGTTTGGCGTGCATATGTTTGAGGTGCACTTCGAATATATGCACGATCCAGACTCACGGTATGCTGATCTTATGGTGCAATTTAGAATTATGCTAGAGTTTTGATTGGTTGAGTTCGGACAGTGCTAGTGTGGATTCAGAAATAGTCGGATGGATAGAGTAGGAACACAAACTAATTTGAGTCAGGTGGGAAGATCGTCGATGGAAAATTATCATACTTGAGGATAACGCTTGTGCGAATGAGTTATGGAATGAACGATGAACAACAGGATTGGTTCAATTGGGAGTAAAGTAAAATGAATGCCTTGAACATAAAGATACCCTTGTAACTTGTCCAAATTTGCTATCGCTAAGCTCGACTGAAATGCATGTATTTTAGGGATGCCTTAAATATGTGTATGATCCATAACTAAACGATATGAGGAATTCATATTGAGTTGCAAGAAGGATATGGGAATATGGAATTTGTGCGAGCGTTCAACAGAGCGAGATGCTGAGTATGGATCAAGAGAATATGAGTTGCATGGAACACAGTTATAAATTGGACAAGCGACATGCTAGTAAAGAATGGATACTAGTATGGTTCGGGGACGAATCTGATTCTAAGTGGTATATTATGTAACGCCCCACAACCGCACGGTACATTACGCTGAATCGGATTGAATGAGGCAATAGCTGGTTATATTTTAATTTATTGGATTTGGTATCGAGTATTGATTTGAGTTGGTTTCATGTACATATCGCTAGCGGAGTTCGATGGAATTAGATGTTCGTTTAGAGCAGTACTGGAATAGCAGGATTTAAAGCGATAATGTCGTTTTCCTTAGTCTGATCGGTCGGATGATTTGGATAGCACGGTCTGCTCGCACGGTCGTACCAATTGAGTAGATTGCTACGGGTTCAAGAGATCGGCCGTATCGGCAGGGTAGGATGCTTAACGGAATCAGACTCAGTGAGTGGGCTCTGTCCCTTCTCCTCTACTCCTTCATGCCTAATAATATGGAACACACGTAAAGGCTTAAACACTTGGAGTGAAACTTGGGAATCACTACACTGTGGCGTGCATAGAGTGTACGTCGTTTGCTTGGATAGATTTATGGCTTGAGTTGGTTTTTGCGTTGGATAGTTGGAGCTAGAGTTGGATTATATTTTAGGCAGTAGGGAAACAGTTGGAGTTATACATCTTGGTTGGAACATCGTTCAATTTGGGCGAGCAAGCGTACATCCGTGCATGAGAATCAGTTGGGCGCTTTGTCATACAAAATGTGCAGTTGTGGTTCAAAATCGGACAACTGCATCGGTGAGGGCATTGTGCCACTGTTGGGACATTGTTCCACGGGATTGTTCTGAGCGAGGGGTGTTACACCAATTGAAATACATTATCGAGAAGCGGCATAGTGACTATGGGGATAACTTGAGATGGTGCCTTGGGCTATAGTTAGAGAATGGTTATGGATTAGTTGGTTGGATTGAGGCTAGATAGTTTGGTGGGACAAGAATGCTCGATTCTTTCGTCATACCTACTTGGATTTTGCATCGGTCACGGACAACCTGTATTGCACAGGGCTTAGTTTCCTCGAACGGGAAAGCTTCGGGGCACCGGGACCGTTCGGCCATGGAGGAAGCAAATTGGGTAACGTGCCTTGGGCGCGGTGCCAGCAGTTTAATACGATTCAGGCGGGCTAGCTACTCAGCGCTATTTCGGTTAGAATTACAGTTGATCAGTCCTTTATGGCTTGGCCAGTGACTTCATATAGATAAGAGTTGGTTTGCTTTACTTTGGTTTGGTTTGTGCTTTTCGCGTAGGCGGCGGCCACCTTACCTCGACAAGAGTGTGCATATCGATAATTGAATTATAAAGTTTGGATTGAGGATGGATATTGAGGCTTGGATAATAGTTCGATAGGTTCGCGTGTTGCTTGAGTTTGAGTAGGACGGTTTGCATGCTAGTTTCCTTTTTGAGTTGGATATATATTTACTTGTATATTGACTTGAGTTGAATGCTTGCATGCTTAACCTGCTTTACAATTTTCCTTAACATGTCATACCTTTGCCATAAAATGAATCTAGAATTCAAGTAGAAAGATCTCCATATAACTGTTTGCATTCACTATTCTACTTAGTGTCGGCTTAAACGAGTGGGTTACCCCGCTCACCAGTACAGCTGTGTACTGACCCATATTTGTGGGCAATATATCAGGTACGCAGGTGTAGTGGCGCTGCTTAGATATACGGGACATAATGTATGAACGGTAAGTACCTTTGTGGGCTATAGAAAGAGCAAGAGTATTTCATTAGCCTTTATGGCATTCTCCTTTGTGGCATTTCATTTAGACCATATCGAGAGCTTTGCTGCGTATACTCTGATGTGTGCTTGGTACACAATACTTGACTTTCATTGTAACTTGGTCATTTCGATAATAACTTTGGTGTTTGACAACATCGCTTTGTGCGAGCGCAACTTCAGGCTCGTACGGCATCATGTCCCGATGAGTACGATTGTCCTGCGGGAGCGCTGTAACATGGTGATTCACGTTCATCGGGGACGATTGACCTTGCAGGATATTGGGGCATGACAGGAATGGCATGTGGCATCATGTCTATGCATCGCACGTCATTCTATACTGAGACTATAACCGTCCAACTGTGGCACCGTACCAGTGACCTCATGTTCATATAGATAAGTCATCCTCGCTTAGCGGATATCCGCGTGCGAGTTATTGCATCGCATCGAGAATATCTGAAATTCCTGAACGATCATGAGGATAACACACTTGTGTATAATTGAAACACTTGAACACATGGAGCACTTCAATATTTTCTACAACATGCCTTATATTCTGTGTAACTCGTGCAACTGAAACATAATCTCGCTCACAACACTTGTGTTTGCATATGTTATTGCCTTGGTTTTTATTATAAATGATCGTGCTTGAATTAATTTGGTTTTCCTTGGAAAGGGAAGGACGGATGGTAAGTTGGTAAGTCTCGCCATATTCCTTATATCGCACGGCGCAATACCACACGAGTTAGGCTTTTCATAAATGCCATAAAACTGATCCTAGGCGCCCGAAGGCGAGCGAAGTGACATGACCGTGCCAGAACCTATATAACATGTTTGGATTTATTGAGCGGGCGAGAAGCCTCCCCGCCAGTGCATTCATATAATGATAACCCACCAGATTGCTTGCAGGGTGCGAGAGAACCTCGTTCGGTGCGGATGCCTCCTTCGTGCATGCTATGGCGTGGAGTTCACTCTGGAGCCTTAGAGCGTTACGTCCGAAACTGAAGCACATATACAAGACATAATGTTGGAATATCGCCTATATATCATTCTATAAATGTTGCCACTTGGCACGCTTTTACTTTTTCAGAGAGAGAGGCTTTAGCAACTTGTAATCTCGGCCTAGCGCCTCTTGTAACACTTGTTCAATATCAATAAAGAATTTGCTTTACTTTTTACTTGTGTTATTCAATGCTTCCGCAATTGACAACTCTGTGAACTTGTTACCAATCGCCTATGCATTTATTATTCTGCTGCACTCGGATAATCTGTATGATTCTGTGGCTTAGACCGCTTACCGCCTTCTTGGACCTCGGCCTTGCACGGGCATGACTTACGTTCGTGCGGCATCACGCCTAGATGGGTCAAGCGATCTTCCCACGGGAGCACTGGCACGGTGATTCATGCCTAGCAGGGACGGCCAATTTGCTTGCAACAGTGAGATAGGGTGTGTCTGCAGGTTGGTGTGCAGGTCAGTGTAGTTGGGGTTTTGGTCTTGGTGTATTAGAGAACAAGTATTGTGTTATATGCACATAAGTAAGGGTTGTATCCATCAAAAGGGGATACTGTGAGGTCTGTGTGAAGAGCTCAGGCTAGAGTATTATAGTTCAGGAAGTATACAATAGTAGATCAGCATGTGAAGGTTACCTGCACAAATATTGGTGTATCAGGAATTGTCTAGTACCTGTGCACATCTCAATATCATGCACACATGAATCAGATCGAGTATCAGTAAGGTATCTTGAGGATGGTCGGGTAAGTTCTGTAAAGACCTTAGTCAAAAAAAGTAATAATATGCATTAATTGATGCAAGGACCTCGGGTTAGGAGATATGTATGCAGCAGTAACAACAATGTGCCCAGGTTGGTTCAAGCTAGTGACTACAGGGGAATGAAGGTATGTTGTGTTGTGTCAGTTTTGAGAGTTTAGTTCAAATACAAGTTAAGGTACAGCCAGTGGTGCAGGTAGAAGTATTTGGTGAGATAGTGTTTAGGTGTGGGTTAGAGTATCAGGTATAGAGTGGTCAGTTGAGTATCCTTAAGTACATGATATAGTGTTGGAGTAGCAAGGGTATGTATAGATGTGTATAACTAAGTATTAGAGTTGTATCTTAGTGATTAGATATGGGATAGGCCTAAGGATTAGTTATATATTAAGGTAAGTTAGAGAATGGTATAAGTTATATATAGTTACTTAATAATATTAGCTAGTATAGCTAACACCTTCTAGTTATGAACCTAGAAACTTAGCTACAACCTAGTAATAACTGGTATAGGCTTGTTATCAACCTAGAAGCTAGGTATGGACCTAAAAGTAAGATGTTGACCTAGTTTGATTTAGTTTGACTAGTATGACCTAAAAATGGCCTAGAAATCATATTTCAGCATATGTTAGCATATTATCATTTTATTACACCCAAGTGACATGATATTCATATATAGTTCTGTGTGACACCATCTCGGATATCGAGTTATACCATTTGCTCAGGACCACGGACGAGTACATCTCTCTGTTAGTTTTTATTATATAATAGTGTATATATCACATGTTCTAGAACTGTATACTTGATTGACACATTGTTACATGGACTGGTACTATATGGATCCTGTCAGGAGATGTTATCCCTTATCATGTGCTCCAGATACTCCTCCATATTTACTTTATCATGTGCATCGGGTATTCCTTGTGCTCGAGTTTATTTGTTTTCTCCGTGTACTTATATTCTTCTCCTACGTAACGTGTCATGATCAGATCCATGAGTATTAGTTAGGGCAGGAGAGTAGAAGTTGGTTATGTGATCAAGCCTATAGTGTATTCGTGTTTATATCGATTATACACCTCACGTATAATCGAGTTACCTTAAACGTGTTCAACCTAAAATAATTACATAACGAACTTGTACTCAAAGGCACTTAGTTAGTATTATAGTTTCTCCTACTCGAAGTTTATTCCATATTGCATATATTTATCTTTCCAGTATTTGTCACGACCCGCACCCAAAAAATCGGGCATGAGTCGTGGGTACGTCCAGCCTACGCCGTAGAATCGGCGGTAGAACGCTATAAAGGTCCGTTCTAGGTCAACCATCTAACTATATATCTCACAAAAAATCTGCCATAACCTCTCCAAAAAGGAGGGCAACCACGCAATATGTATATGAATAATCCTCTCCAAAAGGAGGGCAACCATGCAATATATATATGAACTCTCAATCACAAAATCTAGGGGATGAGTAAAAGCACGATATGATAGCAAAAGGAAACAAAGAAACACAAAGAGCAAGACAATATCCAAAATATACAGTCCAAGTCTACAACAGTCAACAACATCTTACAGCATCAAAAGAATAAGTACAATCATCCAAAATAAACTACTGAGAACAACCCAGGAAACCCACCTAGCTAACTAGGGTGCTAACGGCGTCTCCTCGGTGCACTCCTCCTCAGTCTCGGGGTCACAACCCTCGTCAACACCCGGCCCGTAGAACATCGGGCAATAGTCCTCAGGATCCTCTGGAAAAAATATGCCCAGTCAGGACTGGAGCAAAGTACATAACTCTGAAAGAAACTCCAAATACATGGTAAGGTGTATATGACGAGCAATAGAAAAGTATACAAGATGCATAGGAAAAATAAATATATGCTGGAGCACAATAAGTAGCTGCAAAGTAAACTGAAGAACAATACAAGTAGTAGAAAAGTAACTACAGGTGAGAAACCATGAATACTAGCTAAGTGCCTTGAGCAAAAGTTCGTTATGTGATCGGCTTAGGTAGCACATAAAAAATACTACGATAACTCCGTTATGCGTGAGTTGCATAACCAACATACACATGAATACTGTTTGGCTTTGATCACATAACCAACTCCTACTCCCCTCCCCCACTAATACCATTGGATTCAACCACAACATGCTACGTACATGATAATAGCTCGTGCACACGAAGGCGAGAGCACAAGAAGCACATGATAGCACATGAGAATCAATACCCGAAGCACATGATAAAATACACGTGATAGAGTACCCGCTGAACACAGTAAGGGATAGCATCTCATGACGGGATCCACTAGTACCAGCTCGTGTAACAATGTGTCAGAATCAAGTATCACAGTTCTAGAACAGGTAATATAAACGCTATCATGAAATAAAAACTATCAGAGGTAGGTACTCGCCTGATGTCCTGAGCAACTGATGAGGATCGAGATCCGGACCGGTGTCGCAAGAACCTATTACGAAAAGTAGAATTAAACAGGGTTCTAAGGATTAAAACTGATATAAAATAATTAAAAACATGCTTCTAGGGCTATTCTAAGTCGAACGGGTCAAACCGGTGAAATTCGGGTCAAAAAGTCAACCCGGGGTCTAAAAAGTCAACTTTAGATCAAAACTAGGTCAAACATTGACTTTTACGGTCAACGAGGACAATTATGGTCAAAGCTAGGTCAAACTAGGATGCCCCTGAAATTCTAAGTCAAACCGAGCTCATTAAGCTAGAAAACTCTCAAACTCGCCTCCTTGAGATACTGGGATACCCTCGGTATCCGATACCTCGCCCTAGGCCACGCACCCCGCCTAAACCCGCTAAAACCTATGCTAGCACGCATAATTATATACACATAAACATATAAAAATCACTCCAATACTATTCCTAGGCTATTGCTCAAATACCTCGCTCGAAATTCAATACCTTGGATATCTTAAGGTATTGAGATACCTCGGTATCTCAAGGTATTGAGATACCGCTCTCATACCCTCTAACTAGCTATTAAGCTAATAAATATATACCTAGTTATTAATATAGGCTAGAAAATATATATATCTATCTATCATATATTTACATATCTAAGTATCTATATTCATATATATATAGATATCCACACACATTTACATATACCCATATACCTCAAACACAAATATATATATATATATATACATCTATATCTAGATATCTAACTATCTATCTAGCTATAGGTATTTATATCTATACATATAGATATGCATATATCTAATACCTATCTATCTAGCCATTACTTATCTATCATACTATCTATAAATCTAGCTAGCTATCTATCTATTACTTCTAACTATCTATCTCTCTAGATAACTATATAATCTATTAGACTAACTAGCTATCTATCCGTCTATCTATTTAGCTATCTATCTATTTATATATATATCTAATAATCTAACTATCTAACTATTAATCTATCTAATCTATATAACTATATCTCCCTCACTAATACCATTGCTACCCGCACTAAGCTAGGTCGCGCCGCGCTCGTTGCTAGCTGCTGGAGCTCTTACTGCTGCTGCTGCTGTGCATAAAATGCTGCTGCTGCTGCTGGAGAACTGCTGCTGCTGCAGCTGCTGTGCACGCTGCACAGTAGCCCGCTGTGCGCTGCGGCTGCACTGCCTCCCCCCCCCACTTAGCAATCACACACAGACACACACACACACACACACACACACATATATATATATATATATATATATATATAACTCTCTCTCTATATATATATATATATACACACACACACACTAATATATATATATCAACACACACCTACACACTCACGAACACTTATGCATAAATACACACACACACACATAAATAAATATATATACATAGCTATATATATATATAAACACTTATTTATATATATATATGCACACAAACACAGATATATATATATATACACACACTCACTCAAATATATATATACACATACACATTTATACATATATATATATACATATACACGCACACGCACACTTATACATATACATATATATACACACTAACACATAGACATATACATACACAAGCACATATATATAAATAAACACATATATATAAACATATATACATATATAGACACACATACATATATATATATATACACATTTACACAACTCAACCACAACACACAACCACGCACACAACACTCTTCAACGTCGCCCAACGGCCCCGTCATGCACAAATACCTATAAATATATAAAATATAACCCGAGAATTCTAGCAAACACTCCTCGATGCTAACCCAACGCACGCACAAGCCCGAAACAAGAAAACCAAGCCAAAATGGTCGTTCGGTCATTTCGACGAACACGTGGTGTGCGGTTCGAAAAACCTCCTGAAACGCACAACAAACTAACTCGGAATCGGCCCAAAATTTATCCACGGGTTCTAAACGATGCCTAGATCCTAAAAAAATGCTACCAAGTCGATTCTAGGTCCGTGATAAAAATGCGCACGCACTTAGAACCGGCGACGACGAAAACCCTAAATTCGCCCGAAATGCCCGTTTCTCCGCGACATGACTTCACGTGTCCAAACGGAGACACACACTCACCCTCAAGACACCCGACAACATCTACCTAGGTCCGTCTAACCTATGGCATCACCCAAAATTGGGCCAATTTCGGATTCCACCCGAAATTAACACAAAACCTAATGTCAAAGTCTCCAAACTCAACCAAACTAGTTCCAACTTCCACCCACGGGTAGGCTTAGGATCTAGGAAGGTTCTAAACTACTAATTATACTACATAAAAGTAATTTGCAAGAAAAAAGTTAGGGTTTACCTCTTGGGAGTTGGAATCCCAAGGCCAAAGTCTCCGATCTACTTGAAATCACCTCCCTCAAGCTCCAAGCCACCAAATCTAGCTTCCACACTAAATCTAGGCTCCTCACACCTAGGTTAAGAAAAATGCAAGGTTAGGGTTTACATAAAGAAGAAGGAATGGAAGAAGAAAGGAAGAAAAATGGAGAATACTTACTTTGGAAGAAGGAAGGAAGAAGAAAGAAGAAGTGGAGAAGAAGAAGAAGTGAAGAAGAAGAAGTAAATGAAGAAGAGGGGGCTGTGCTTGCTGTGTTTGGTCGGGTGTGGGTAGGTAGGGGCCGGCCAAGCAATAATTAAGGTTCCACAAGTTTTTAAATGCCCAAAATGCCCCCCTCTCACTTGGGTTTGGGTTCCGGGTTGTCACGCCCTAGTCCCAAAATACGTGACACGCCAGCTACGCATTCGACCAAACTCTGGTCTGACTCGAATACGTATAAGCGGTAATATAAAGGGCACTATCTAGATATTCCATAAATATAAACCTCTATGTCTCAATCCATAATGTACAACAGTATACAAGAAAGAGCTATATGTGCTAGAGTCGGCCGTCCCATAACACACTAACTCGAATAGACTCGAGAAGAAGTATGAGTCTATAAAAACTAGGCTACAACAGCAGATAAAATAAATAATATAAAATAACCCTAATGCCGGTAGATATAATGTGAGTACCTGGTACCATGCCCGCAAGACCTGCAACTCCAACAGCAACTCCAAATGCTCCGTAATCATCTATGCTGCAAAACTGGCAGGGAACCTGGTCCTTAGAGGGACGTAACAAGGTATAGAAATACAACATGCCAAGTAAACAGAAAGTACAAGTGCACAACAGGGTACTCTAGCATAACCAAACTAGTGCGACACAGTTTAAAGATAATGTTCGACGCGTGGGCTGTCCAAAATAAAATCGTAGCTCCAAACACAGAGACACACGGAGCGTACCGTAGCTCCGAGCACAGAGACACACGGGTGAGACACTACTCTAGAATACAAGATCACTACATATACATATATAAGCGCGTGCATAGGAGCCCAAACGTCTAGTAACTGTCTTCCCCTTCCCAAGCGGTCAACGATGGTACGCTGAACCTGAACCTCTATCTACAGTCTCGACACACAGAAATAACTCAACAGACGCGACCCTAAGGTCATCCCAGTCTCTGGTCATGATGTCAGTATCAGGATGCAGGAATCTGGCATGATCACAGTGTATGAGTGTGTCCTGAGGTGTCGATATACTCAGGTACGTACATCGAGGTGCTATGAATCATCTATCAATTATTTTAAGACGTTACGACAAATGTTAGCACCCGGTTATGATCCGGACATGAAGTATCGAACGTCAACATAAATACGTGCATAATGTACATAAAGAATTAATAAATATCTGTAATCTGAAATGCAGAATGGCAAGGTATACTTGCCTGCGTGCGGCTGCTGATGACGGAGATCCGGTACCACGTCCAAGCCCTCAGGTCCCGTAGTGCATTTATAAATCGTCTCTCTCCTAGTGGATGAGTGGCTACACACTCCTTATTGGAACATGGAACAAGTTCCTGCAGATTCTTCATTCTTTCAGTAATCTTCTCTCTCCGTAGCCACCCGGCAATGCTATGAGGATCAGTGGCCTGACCATGCCGTGCACGCACTTGTGGCTTTGCAGCTCCATTGCAACCACTGGCATTAGTTAGTGTGGTGTGGTGTTGCATACCAGAAGAATTGTTGGCATGAAAATCAAAGGCATTAACCTCAGTTGACTGTCGAGAAGCCTGGAATATAACTGATTTATTCGATGATATTTGTGACCCAGTAGAGAAAGAATGTAGCTGAAGGTTAGGCAACCTACTTTGCTCCTGCGGATGCTGTAATCTGGCACTTGTTAATTTTATTTGTTGCCCAAGACTGAAAGATGTTTGTAGGTCATTGTGATCACACGGAGATGAGGCCACCCAATTGTCCAGATGTTAGTATTTTCCATTCTCAATAAATGGTTTCCCCAATATATCACCATTGCTTTCCATCCCTTGATAGACAAACATTTGCAGTTTGCCTTGTTCCATAAAGGCAGAGACACCTGAATATGGTACCCATACTGGCAAAACTGAAGAAATATAGTGGGTATCTTCAATAGATAACAGAAAACTTGAGTGATTATCGCCATTGCTTTCAATTGAATTGGATATGGTAAGCGCACTCTTTGCCAGTCTTAGAGATCACGATGAAGTATTACTTTCACTTACACCTTTTTGTGAGAATCTATTCTCATGAGTCTTGCTATCATGTTGGGTTGAGTGTGAAGGAAGGTGGCTTGCTTGCTCAAGCTGACATAAGTACTTTAAATTTCTCACTTGAGTTTCTGGATGATTTAGCTTCAAACTCTGGCAGTAATACATATCAAAATCAACAGCCCATCTCGTCACAAGCTTTACATCAGCCACTCTTACTCCGAGGCAAAGCCTAGTTGACATTCCACCACATCCAGAAAATAAATCTAATAGTGCTAGCTCTGACTTTGTAGACCCAGAATTACTATGCACAATTTTGTTTTATTTTTGGATGCTTCTCTCTTAGCATCATTTAAATAATCAGCCCCCGAGCAATCAGATGAAGACAAATCGCTCTTTTCTATTGAATCATCGGTTTTCATAATTTGGAATGTAGAGTATTCCACAGAGCATTTCATATCAAAATAATAATAGTATGACGGGAGTGACTTAGACTTTGGCTTTACTTAGCAAATACCGTTCCAATCATTTCCAACTTTGCCCTTGCGTTCATACCTAGCTTTGGCTTTCTCCTTCGACACCGACTTCCCCACGAAGCACACGCTCCCACTGACCTTCTCACCAGAATCCACAAATTCTTCTGCAATCTTCATCGAAGAGCACTTCTTCGCCTTCTTCATCGAAGGCCTCCTCTCGGAGTCAGGGTCCTCCGGGTCCACGTACATGCTCCTCTCCCCAGGGCCCTTTGTCGTCGTCGAGATCCTCTGCGACCGTCGCAGATTTTCGTAGTTCTTGGTCGGATCCGGACCTTCATTGGCTGCTACCGGGTCCAGCAGCTGGGATCCGGATCTTAATGTCCTGGATCTGCTCCCAGCAGAGTTCGGAGAGGGCTTTGGAGGCTTGGGTGTTCTCGGAGTGGATGCTCCAGCCATTTTGGGAAAGGAAATAGCCAAAACCCTAGAGAGAGATAGAGAGAGAGAGTGGTAGTGGTGGTGAGAGCTTGTGGTGGTGAGAATACAAGAGGCCGCCGGAGAATGTCAGCAGTCGGTGGGTTAAGCCATGGATGGCCGGAGGGGTGCCGGCCGGAGGGTGCTCGGTTTTAAATGGAGGGGGTGAAGTAGAGTTTTGGAGAAGAAGAAGAAGAAAGGAAGAAGAAGTTATTGGCTGGTAGTATTTGGAAGAGGGAGGAGAGAGAGAGAGAGAGAGAGAGAGAGAAAGAGAGGGAGGTTTCCCAAATGTGGGGATTAGGGCCTGCTTGGGATGTGTGCATTAAAGAGACATTAAATAGGGGAGGTGATGTGGGAATGTATGGTCCGGATTTGCCTATTTCAAATGGAGGGCTAGGATTGATCATGGAAGATTGAGTTTCTTCATACAAAGGAAGGGGGAGGGTGTTGACTACGGTCAAAGAATGGTAACCTCTCCATTTGGCCTTGGCCAATGAGGTAAGGACACCTAAATCAATAAATTATAACTAAGCCCCTTAAATTTGGATAATTGCACGAACACATGAAATGATGCAAAAATTATGGGAAAAATAGTGTTTGGTGATTTGCACGGTGAGGGGGTGTTGTGTGTTTGACATGGGTTTAATTAAATGGGTATTGGGATTAATTGGAGATTAAAATTAGATTAGACAAAATAGGTATCCCCGATTTAAATAGGATTTAAAGTGTCCCGTGCTTTTAAATTAAATGGGGGCACTTGGGGTCAAAATTCGAAAATGACACAAAGGCCAAAAAATGGTGGGGGCTTGGAGTAAGTCTTGGACCCTTTAGTTGGTCCGGCTCAACGGGATAAGTTGGTATCTCAAAATTGAGGGTAACGACACAGGTGTCCGACACGAAATTAAATATGGATTACAGTTTCGGAAAATTGTGCAATTAATTTAGAGCAGAACAAAAATCTAATTTTTGAGTGACGAAAAGTCCAGTGCCTAATTTGGCGAGTCAAGTCAGAAGTACAAAAGTTCGGTAGAATTTATGGGCTGATATTGGGCTCCGAATAATTAAACTATGATAGGGCGCATCAAGGGTTTTATTTAAAAGAATTAAAATACCAGACAACTTAACTCTACTCTAAACCTCAACATCTGCTGCTAAATTCAAAATTTTCCAAATCCAAACCCGACTATCTATAGAATAAATCGAGGGGGTTTACATTCTTCCCAACTTAGAAAAATTTCATCCCCGAAATTAAAAGTAAGGCACGATAATATTTAAAAGAATTTTAAAAACAACTAGTAATCAAATGCCGTACGTAAATTCGTACCTTGCTCCTCAAATAAGTACGGGAACCATTGCCGAATAGAATCCTCGTGCTCCCAAGTAGACTCGCCTGGTGAATGGTGCATCCATGCTACTCTGACAAGTCGAATCGTCTGCCCTCTCAAAGTCTTCTCGTTGTGCTCGAGGATCTCGACTGGCTGCTCTACATAAGATAGACTGGGTCCGACTATAATCTCCGAATAATCAAGCACGTGGCTAGGGTCTGCGACATATCTCCTCAGCTGCGATACATGAAATACGTCATGTACTCCCTCTAATGATGGAGGTAATGCAAGACGGTAAGCCACTTCGCTAACTCGTTCCAAGATGTCAAAAGGTACGATGTACCTCAGACTCAGCTTGCCTCTGCCTCCGAATCTGATGGTAATACGAGTAGGCGATCCTCAAGAATACATGGTCACCCTCCTTGAACTCCAATGGTCTGCGGTGCGCATCTGCCCGATGTTTCTGTCTGTCCTACGCTGCATGCAGGTGGCTCTGAATCTGCTTGACCTTCTCCACTGTCTGTGTTACCACTCTGGACCAAGTATCTGACGCTCTCCCACGTCACTCCAACAAACTGGCGACCTATATTTTCTGCCGTACAGTGCCTCATAAGGTGCCATCTGTATGCTGGCCTGGTAACTGTTATTGTAGAAGAATTCCACCAAGTGTAGGTGGTCCTCCCAAGATCCTCCAAAATCAATCATGCACGCTCTTAACATATCCTCTAATATCTGCATCGTGCGCTCTAACTGACCATCAGTCTGTGGATGATATGCAGTGCTGAACTTGAGACGAGTTCCTAGGCTCTCATGCATACTCTGCCAAAAATGCGACGTGAATCTGGAATCACGATCCGATATGATGCTGACAGGCACTCCATGTAATCGTACTATCTGCCTCATATACATGTCAGCTAATATCTCCGTGGATTGCCCAACTCTGAAGGGCAAGAAAATATGAAGACTTGGTGAGTCTATCTACGATAACCCATACTGCATCATTCCCGCTAGGGCTTCGCGGGAATCCTGTGACGAAGTCCATGGTAATGTGTTCCCACTTCCACTCGGGAATGGGAAGTGGCTGCAATAATCCTGCAGTCCTCTGATGTTTAGCCTTGACTTGCTGCCAAACTAAACATTTTGCCACGAATCTTGCAATTTCTTTCTTCATCCCATGCCACCAGTAATATTGCCTCGCATCTCGGTACATCTTCGTATCCCCGGGATGAAATAGAATAATCGAGCTATGAGCCTCGGTCATCAACTCTTGGCGTAGCTTGCCACTCGGAACGTATAGGAGATCTCCACACCTCAATGTTCTGTCTTCATAAATCTTGAATCCCGTTTGCATGTTGGCCTTTGTCCTTTCTCGCAGTCGTCTAAATCTCATGTCCGTAGGCAATGCTGCCTTGATCCTCTCAACCAAAGTAGACTGAACCTCAAGACTAGCCATCTGTCCATCCATGCCTGGCAATACAATCTCAATCCTGAGTTCCTGAAAATCCTCTAACAACTGGCGATGAGTCATAAACTACATTTGTCTTGCCAGAGTGGTTCTGCAACTCGATATTATAATCTATCATAAATTCTAGCCAATGCCTTTGTCTTATGTTGAGTTCCTTCTGCGTGTAGGCATACTTCAGACTTTCTGTGTTTTGTATAAATCTCAATATCTGCTCTATATAAAGGTAGTATCGCCATCGCTTTAGTGCAAATATCACTGCAGCTAGCCCTAGATCGTGTGTCTGATAGTTCTTCTCAAGAACTCTCAGCTATCCTGATGTGTAGACTATCTATTCTATCTGAACATAATTCATATTTGCTGAGCTTGGCTTACAGCCTCTCATTTCTCAGCATCTCCAACATAATCTTGAGATGTCTCTCATGCTTCTCCTGGCTCTCGGAATATATCAAGACGTCGATGAACACCACCACGAACTTATCCAAGTACTGGTGGAAAACCTTGTTCCTCAAGCTCATAAATACTGCTGGTGCGTTGGTCAAACGAAACGGTCATGACTAGAAACTCATAGAGAACATACTTCGTCTGAAGCACCATCTTCGGAATGTCTTATCTCCGTACCTTGATCTGATGATAGCCTGATCTAAGATCGATCTTCGAGAATACGTATGCGCCACTTAGCTGATTCAATTGTACTGTCCTGTCTTTCTTTGGCACAATTAAGATGGGTTTTCCCCTATGGAGAAACACTAGCCCGACTGAAACTCTTGTCCAAGTGATCCTCTACTATGGACCTTCAACTCAACCAACTCTTTCGGTGCTAGTCAGAAGACGGAAAAATAATTGGCTCCGCTCTTGGAGTCAACTCTATAGCAAATTCTATCTCTCTGTCAGGTAGCAGGCCGAAAAGATTATCTAGAATCACACCCTCAAACTCTGATATAATATGGTGGTACACTGGTTTACCTCCTGCATTGTATACCCCTAAGGTAGATGGGCACCATACTCCTGGGCTTTCTGAACTCAACTCAGGGTAACCTGGTGGCCTAAAAATATAAATGCAACTACGTCGACAATCTAGTATCGCGTGGTATTGGCTCAATCAACTCATGCTAGGACGGTGTCATCTTCCAGACTTAACCTCAAAATAAATCCTCCTGTTCTGTTTACCACACTAATCCTTTTAAAAGAAAATTTTCTCCCCTGCCTAAAGTATAATTTCTCTTCTCCTCAAATTTTCCCTAAAATTTTTATTCCTCGAGTTTTCTTCTTTTCGTTATTTATCTCTCCAAGTCATAATTACAATTATAATAATGATGTCACCCAAGCACATACTAAAATTTCTGGTATTAGATCATCATCTTCCAAGTGAGAGCTTGAAATTTTATCTCCTCTGGTCCATAATGTCATTCCTGGTATTGCTATCATATACAACCACTAGTTTCCATCATCAGGCTATGCATTTCCCTAAATTATTCTAGGTGCCAACCTTCCACACTAGTTCTAAAATTCAAAGAACCCATCAATCTATCCTGATAAGGTAACAATCTTCTCCGAGAAAGGTATACGAATTCTGTCTCCTATCATCTGGTCTTCGATCTTCTTCTGGAGGGAAGTCATCAGTCACAAGCATTCGTCTCCCCGAACAATAGGGGACGAGAAACAAGGATAGCGATATTGACGAAGATTGAACAAATGCAAAGTAGAAGTCCAAGGGCAATAATCACATACAAAGAGTTTTAAAATCGATTATGGATTGAGATCCTATTCAACAATCATAACATCTATTCCTAATTTGCAGGCTCGCTTGGCATAGTCAGGTGACCAAGACGATTTAAATCGGACCTGCATGGGCCACCACAAAAACATGTCACGCCCTAGTCCCAAAATACGTGACACGCCAGCTACGTATTCGACCAAACTCTGGTCTGACTCGAATACGTATAAGCTGTAATATAAAGGGCACTATCTAGATATTCTATAAATGTAAACTTCTATGTCTCAATCCACAATGTACAACAGTATACAAGAAAGAGCTATATGTGCTAGAGTCGGCCGCCCCATAATACACTAACTCGAATAGACTCGAGAAGAAGTATAAGTCTGTAAAAACTAGGCTACAACAGCAGATGAAATAAATAATATAAAATAACCCTAATGCCGGTAGATATAATGTGAGTACCTGGTACCATGCCCGCAAGACCTGCAACTCCAACAGCAACTCCAAATGCTCCGTAATCATCTATGCTGCAAAACTGGCAGGGAACCTGGTCCTTAGAGGGACGTAACAAGGTACAAAAATACAATATGCCAAGTAAACAGAAAGTACAAGTGCACAACAGGGTACTCTAGCATAACCAAACTAGTGCGACACAGTTTAAAGATAATGTTCGACGCATGGGCTATTCAAAATAAAACCGTAGCTCCGAACACAGAGACACACGGAGCGTACCGTAGCTCCGAGCACAGAGACACACGGGTGAGACACTACTCTAGAATACAAGATTACTACATATACATATATAAGCGCGTGCATAGGAGCCCAAACGTCTAGTAACTGTCTTCCCCTTCCCAAGCGGTCAACGATGGTGCGCTGAACCTGAACCTCTATCTACAGTCTCGACACACAGAAATAACTTAACAGACGCGACCCTAAGGTCATCCCAGTCTCTGGTCATGATGTCAGTATCAGGATGCAGGAATCTGGCATGATCACAGTATATGAGTGTGTCCTGAGGTATCGATATACTCAGGTATGTACATCGAGTTGCTACGAATCATCTATCAATTATTTTAAGACGTTACGACGAATGTCAGCACCCGGTTATGATCCGGACATGAAGTATCGAACGTCAACATAAATACGTGCATAATGTACATAAAGAATCAACAAATATCTGTAATCTGAAATGCAGAATGGCAAGGTACACTTGCCTGCGTGCGGCTGCTGATGACGGAGATCCAGTACCACGTCCAAGCCCTCAGGTCCCGTAGTGCATTTATAAATCGTCTCTCTCCTAGTGGATGAGTGGCTACACACTCCTTATTGGAACATGGAACAAGTTCCTGCAGATTCTTCATTCTTTCAGTAATCTTCTCTCTCCGTAGCCACCCGGCAATGCTATGAGGATCAGTGGCCTGACCATGCCGTGCACGCACTTGTGGCTTTGCAGCTCCATCGCAACCACTGGCATTAGTTAGTGTGGTGTGGTGTTGCATACCAGAAGAATTGTTGGCATGAAAATCAAAGGCATTAACCTCAGTTGACTGTCGAGAAGCCTGGAATATAGCTGATTTATTCGATGATATTTGTGACCCAGTAGAGAAAGAATGTAGCTGAAGGTTAGGCAACCTACTTTGCTCCTGCGGATGCTGTAATCTGGCACTTGTTAATTTTATTTGTTGCCCAAGACTGAAAGATGTTTGTAGGTCATTGTGATCACACGGAGATGAGGCCACCCAATTGTCCAGATGTTAGTATTTTCCATTCTCAATAAATGGTTTCCCCAATATATCACCATTGCTTTCCATCCCTTGATAGACAAACATTTGCATTTTGCCTTGTTCCATAAAGGCAGAGACACCTGAATATGGTACCCACACTGGCAGAACTGAAGAAATATAGTGGGTATCTTCAATAGATAACAGAAAACTTGAGTGATTATCGCCATTGCTTTCAATTGAATTGGACATGGTAAGCGCACTCTTTGCCAGTCTTAGAGATCACGATGAAGTATTACTTTCACTTACACCTTTTTGTGAGAATCTATTCTCATGAGTCTTGCTATCATGTTGGGTTGAGTGTGAAGGAAGGTGGCTTGCTTGCTCAAGCTGACATAAGTACTTTAAATTTCTCACTTGAGTTTCTGGATGATTTAGCTTCAAACTCTGGCAGTAATCCATATCAAAATCAACAGCCCATCTCGTCATAAGCTTTACATCAGCCACTCTTGCTCCGAGGCAAAGCCTAGTTGACATTCCACCACATCCAGAAAATAAATCTAATAGTGCTAGCTCTGACTTTGTAGACCCAGAATTACTATGCACAATTTTGTTTTATTTTTGGATGCTTCTCTCTTAGCATCATTTAAATAATCAGTCCCCGAGCAATCAGATGAAGACAAATCGCTCTTTTCTATTGAATCATCGGTTTTCATAATTTGGAATGTAGAGTATTCCACAGAGCATTTCATATCAAAATAATAATAGTATGACGGGAGTGACTTAGACTTTGGCTTTACTTAGCAAATACCGTTCTAATCATTTCCAACTTTGCCCTTGCGTTCATACCTAGCTCTGGCTTCCTCCTTCGACACCGACTTCCCCATGAAGCACACGCTCCTGCTGACCTTCCCACCAGAATCCACAAATTCTTCTGCAATCTTCATCGAAGAGCACTTCTTCACCTTCTTCATCGAAGGCCTCCTCTCGAAGTCATAGTCCTCCGGGTCCACGTACATGCTCCTCTCCCCAGGGCCCTCCGTCGTCGTCGAGATCCTCTGCGACCGTCGCAGATTTCCGCAGTTCTTGGTCTGATCCGGACCTTCATTGGATGCTACCGGGTCCAGGAGCTGGGATCCGGATCTTAGTGTCCTGGATCTGCTCCCAGCAGAGTTCAGAGAGGGCTTTGGAGGCTTGGGTGTTCTCGGACTGGATGCTCCAGCCATTTTGGGAAAGGAAATGGCCAAAACCCTAGAGAGAGATAGAGAGAGAGAGTGGTAGTGGTGGTGAGAGCTTGTGGTGGTGAGAATACAAGAGGCCGCCGGAGAATGTCAGCAGTCGGTGGGTTAAGCCGTGGATGGCCGGAGGGGTGCCGGCCGGAGGGTGCTCGGTTTTAAATGGAGGGGGTGAAGTAGAGTTTTGGAGAAGAAGAAGAAGAAAGGAAGAAGAAGTTATTGGCTGGTAGTATTTGGAAGAGGGAGGAGAGAGAGAGAGAGAGAGAGAAAGAGAGGGAGGTTTCCCAAATGTGGGGATTAGGGCCTGCTTGGGATGTGTGCATTGAAGAGACATTAAATAGGGGAGGTGATGTGGGAATGTATGGTCCGGATTTGCCTATTTCAAATGGAGGGCTAGGATTGATCATGGAGGATTGGGTTTCTTCATACAAAGGAAGGAGGAGGATGTTGACTACGGTCAAAGAATGGTAACCTCTCCATTTGGCCTTGGCCAATGAGGTAAAGACACCTAAATCAATAAATTGCAACTAAGCCCCTTAAATTTGGGTAATTGTACGAACACATGAAATAATGCAAAAATTATGGGAAAAATAGTGTTTGGTGATTTGCACGGTGAGGGGGTGTTGTGTGTTTGACATGGGTTTAATTAAATGGGTATTGGGATTAATTGGAGATTAAAATTAGATTAGACAAAATGGGTATCCCCGATTTAAATAGGATTTTAAGTGTCCCGTGCTTTTAAATTAAATGGGGGCACTTGGGGTCAAAATTCGAAAATGACACAAAGGCCAAAAATGGTGGGGGCTTGGAGTAAGTCTTGGACCCTTTAGTTGGTCCAGCTCAACGGGATAAGTTGGTATCTCAAAATTGAGGGTAACGACACAGGTATCCGACACGAAATTAAATATGGATTACGGTTTCGGAAAATTGTGCAATTAATTTAGAGCACAACGAAAATCTGATTTTTGAGTGACGAAAAGTCCAGTGCCTAATTTGGCGAGTCAAGTCAGAAGTACAAAAGTTCGGTAGAATTTATGGGCTGATATTGGGCTCCGAATAATTAAACTATGATAGGGCGCGTCAAGGGTTTTATTTAAAAGAATTAAAATACCAGACAACTTAACTCCACTCTAAACCTCAACATCTGCTGCTAAATTCAAAATTTTCCAAATCCAAACCCGACTATCTATAGAATAAATCGAGGGGGTTTACATTCTTCCCAACTTAGAAAAATTTCGTCCCCGAAATTAAAAGTAAGGCACGATAATATTTAAAAGAATTTTAAAAACAACTAGTAATCAAATGCCGTACGTAAATTCGTACCTTGCTCCTCAAATAAGTAAGGGAACCACTGCCGAATAGAATTCTCGCACTCCCAAGTAGACTCGCCTGGTGAATGGTGCATCCATGCCACTCTGACAAGTCGAATCGTCTGCCCTCTCAAAGTCTTCTCGTTGTGCTCGAGGATCTCGACTGGCTGCTCTACATAAGATAGACTGGGTCCGACTATAATCTCCGAATGATCAAGCACGTGGCTAGGGTCTGCGACATATCTCCTCAGCTGCGATACATAAAATACGTCATGTACTTCCTCTAATGATGGAGGTAATGCAAGACGGTAAGCCACTTCGCCAACTTGTTCCAAGATGTCAAAAGGTATGATGTACCTCAGACTCAGCTTGCCTCTGCCTCCGAATCTGATGGTACTACGAGTAGGCGATCCTCAAGAATACATGGTCACCCTCCTTGAACTCCAATGGTCTGCGGTGCGCATCTGCCCGATGTTTCTGTCTGTCCTGCGCTGCATGCAGGTGGCTCTGAATCTGCTTGACCTTCTCCACTGTCTGTGTTACCACTCTGGACCAAGTATCTGACACTCTCCCACGTCACTCCAACAAACTGGCAACCTATATTTGCTGCCGTACAGTGCCTCATAAGGTGCCATCTGTATGCTGGCCTGGTAACTGTTATTGTAGAAGAATTCCACCAAGTGTAGGTGGTCCTCCCAAGATCCTCCAAAATCAATCATGCACGCTCTTAACATATCCTCTAATATCTGCATCGTGCACTCTGACTAACCATCAGTCTGTGGATGATATGCAGTGCTGAACTTGAGACGAGTTCCTAGCCTCTCAAGCATACTCTGCCAAAAATGCGACATGAATCTGGAATCACGATCCGATATGATGCTGATAAGCACTCCATGTAATCGTACTATCTGCCTCATATACATGTCAGCTAATATCTCCGTGGATTGCCCAACTCTGAAGGGCAAGAAAATGTGAAGACTTGGTGAGTCTATCTACGATAACCCATACTGCATCCTTCCCGCTAGGGCTTCGCGGGAATCCTGTGACGAAGTCCATGGTAATGTGTTCCCACTTCCACTCGGGAATGGGAAGTGGCTGCAATAATCCTGCAGTCCTCTGATGTTTAGCCTTGACTTGCTGCCAAACTAAATATTTCGCCACGAATCTTGCAATTTCTCTCTTCATCCCATGCCACCAGTAATATTGCCTCGCATCTTGGTACATCTTCGTATCCTCGGGATAAAATAGAATAATCGAGCTATGAGCCTCGGTCATCAACTCTTGGCGTAGCTTGCCACTCGGAACGTATAGGCAATCTCCATACCTCAATGTTCTGTCTTCATAAATCTTGAATCCCGTTTGCATGTTGGCCTTTGTCCTTTCTCGCAGTCGTCTAAATCTCATGTCCGTAGGCAATGCTGCCTTGATCCTCTCAACCAAAGTAGACTGAACCTCAAGACTAGCCATCTGTCCATCCATGCCTGGCAATACAATCTCAATCCTGAGTTCCTGAAAATCCTCTAACAACTGGCGATGAGTCATAAACTATATTCGTCTTGCCAGAGTGGTTCTGCAACTCGATATTATAATCTGTCATAAATTCTAGCCAATGCCTTTGTCTTATATTGAGTTCCTTCTGCGTGTAGGCATTCTTCAGACTTTCTGTGTTTTGTATAAATCTCAACATCTGCTCTATATAAAGGTAGTGTCGTCATCGCTTTAGTGCAAATATCACTGCAGCTAGCCCTAGATCGTGTGTCTGATAGTTCTTCTCAAGAACTCTCAGCTGTCCTGATGTGTAGACTATCTATTCTATCTGAACATAACTCATATTTGCTGAGGTTGGCTTACAGTCTCTCATTTCTCAGCATCTCCAACACAATCTTGAGATGTCTCTCGTGCTTCTCCTGGCTCTCGGAATATATCAAGACGTCGATGAACACCACCACGAACTTATCCAAGTACTGGTGGAAAACCTTGTTCATTGTGATCACACGGAGATGTGGCCACCGAATTGTCCAGATGTTGGTATTTCCCATTCTCAATAAATGGTTTCCCCAATATATCACCATTGCTTTCCATCCCTTGATAGACAAACATTTGCAGTTTGCCTTGTTCCATAAAGGCAGAGACACCTGAATATGGTACCCACACTGGCAGAACTGAAGAAATACAGTGGGTATCTTCAAGAGATAAAAGAAAACTTGAGTGATTATTGCCATTGCTTTCAATTGAATTGGGCATGGAAAGCGCACACTTTGTCAGTCTTAGAGATCACGATGAAGTATTACTTTCACTTACACCTTTTTGTGAGAATCTGTTCTCATGAGTCTTGCTATCATGTTGGGTTGAGTGTGAAGGATGGTGGCTAGCTTGCTCAAGCTGACATAAGTACTTTAAATTTCTCACTTGAGTTTCTGGATGATTTAGCTTCAAACTCTGGCAGTCATCCATATCAAAATCAACAGCCCATCTCGTCACAAGCTTTACATCAGCCACTCTTGCTCTGAGGCAAAGCCTAGTTGACATTCTACCACATCTAGAAAATAAATCTAATATTGCTAGCTCTGACTTTGTAGACCCAGAATTACTATGAATAATTTTGTTTTATTTTTGGATGCTTCTCTCTTAGCATCATTTAAATAATCAGTCCCCGAGCAATCAGATGAAGACAAATCGCTCTTTTCTATTGAATCATCGGTTTTCATAATTTGGAATGTAGATTATTCCACAGAGCATTTCATATCAAAATAATAATAGTATGACGGGAGTGACTTAGACTTTGGCTTTACTTAGCAAATACCGTTCCAATCATTTCCAACTTTGCCCTTGCGTTCATACCTAGCTCTGGCTTCCTCCTTCGACACCGGCTTCCCCACGAAGCATACGCTCCCGCTGACCTTCCCACCAGAATCCACAAATTCTTCTGCAATCTTCATCGAAGAGCACTTCTTCGCCTTCTTCATCGAAGTCCTCCTCTCGGAGTCAGAGTCCTCCGGGTCCACGTACATGCTCCTCTCCCGAGAGCCCTCCGTCGTCGTCGAGATCCTCGGTGACCGTCGCAGATTTCTGCGGTTCTTGGTCGGATCCGGACCTTCATTGGCTGCTACCGGGTCCAGGAGCAGGGATCCGGATCTTAGTGTCCTGGATCCGCTCCCAGCAGAGTTCGGAGAGGGCTTTGGAGGCTTGGGTGTTCTCGGAGTGGATGCTCCAGCCATTTTGGGAAGGGAAATGGCCGAAACCCTAGAAAGAGATAGAGAGAGAGAGTGGTGGTGGTGGTGAGAGCTTGTGGTGGTGAGAATACAAGAGGCCGCCGGAGAATGTCAGCAGTCGGTGGGTTAAGCCGTGGATGGCCGGAGGGGTGCCGGCCGGAGGGTGCTCGGTTTTAAATGGAGGGGGTGAAGTAGAGTTTTGGAGAAGAAAAAGAAGAAAGAAAGAAGAAGAAGTTATTGGCTGGTAGTATTTGGAAGAGGGAGGAGAGAGAGAGAGAGAGAGGTTTCCCAAATGTGGGGATTAGGGCCTGCTTGGGATGTGTGCATTGAAGAGACATTAAATAGGGGAGGTGATGTGGGAATGTGTGGTCCGGTTTTGCCTATTTCAAATGGAGGGCTAGGATTGATCATGGAGGATTGGGTTTCTTCATGCAAAGGAAGGGGGAGGGTGTTGACTACGGTCAAAGAATGGTAACCTCTCCATTTGGCCTTGGCCAATGAGGTAAGGACACCTAAATCAATAAATTGTAACTAAGCCCCTTAAATTTGGGTAATTGCACGAACACATGAAATGATGCAAAAATTATGAGAAAAATAGTGTTTGGTGATTTGCACGGTGATGGGGTATTATGTGTTTGACATGGGTTTAATTAAATAGGTATTGGGATTAATTGGGGATTAAAATTAGATTAGACAAAATGGGTATCCCCGATTTAAATAGGATTTAAAGTGTCCCGTGCTTTTAAATTAAATGGGGGCACTTGGGGTCAAAATTCGAAAATGACACAAAGGCCAAAAATGGTGGGGGCTTGGAGTAAGTCTTGGACCCTTTAGTTGTTCCGGCTCAACGGGATAAGTTGGTATCTCAAAATTGATGGTAACGACACAGGTGTCCGACACGGAATTAAATATGGATTACGGTTTTGGAAAATTATGCAATTAATTTAGAGCACAACGAAAATTTGATTTTTGAGTGACGAAAAGTCCAGTGCCTAATTTGGCGAGTCAAGTCAGAAGTACAAAAGTCCGGTAGAATTTATGGGCTGATATTGGGCTCTGAATAATTAAACTATGATAGGGCGCGTCAAGGGTTTTAATTAAAAGAATTAAAATACCAGACAACTTAACTCCACTTTAAACCTCAACATCTGCTGCTAAATTCAAAATTTTCCAAATCCAAACTCGACTATCTATAGAATAAATCTTGGGGGTTTACACAGGTTCCAAAAGCACTCAAACTAACTCCAAATTTCTCCAACTAACCCACTAAAAATATAATAAATAATTCTAAGCCCCAAAATAATCCTCACAAGGGTATTGGTCGGGTCGGACATGGGTCCACTAGGGTCTGACATGGGTCCAGGCTAGCAAAAACCCTAAAACAATCAAATAAAAATAATACAATCACTAATTAAATATAAATATAATTAATTAATACAATACATAATTTACCAAATAAAAAAAAAATAATCCTATTTTCTAGAATCGGGTAGTGACAAGCCTACCCCCCTTAAAATAATTTCGTCCTCGAAATTAAAAGACGAAACTAGGACAGGAATGCAAAGAAAAGAACCATACCTCAGGGCTCGAAGAGATAAGGATATCGCTCACGCATTTTATCCTCCCTCTCCCAGGTCGACTTACCTGGAGAGTGATGCCTCCACGCGACGCAAACCAAAGAAATAGTCTGGTTCCTCAATACCTTCTCCCGCCGATCCAGAATCTCCACCGGCTGCTCTGGATAGCTAAGAGTAGGGCCCACCACGATCTCTGAGTGATCCAATACGTGACTGGGATCCACCACGTACCGTCTCAACTGCGACATGTGGAACACATCATGAACTCCCTCTAGCGTAGGCGGCAACTCAAGCCTATACGCCATGGTGCCGACCCTCTCAAGGATACGGAAGGGTCCGACAAAACGTGGGCTAAGCTTCCCGCCTCCACCGAAGCGAATAGTGCCCCACGTCGGAGAAATCCTCAGGAACACCAGATCTTCAACCTAGCACAAACAAGGTCTCTGCACTTAGTCTAAAACAAGCAATCACAAGCAAACACAAGAACAAAATCTAGATTCTAAGCTATACCTCGAACTCCAAAGGTCTCTGGTGGCTATCGGCCCAATGCCGCTGCCTGTCTTGCGCCACTTGATGTCTATCTCTAATGAGCTTGACCTTCTCTGCTGCATCAACCACCATCTCCGGGCCAAGCAAAGCTCTCTTGCCTACATCGTCCCATGATAACGGAGTGCGACACCTCCGTCCATACAACGCCTCAAAAGGTGACATCTCGATACTGGCTTGGTAGTTGTTGTTGTAAGCAAACTCTACCAAGTGCAAGTGATCCTCCCAAGAGCCTCTTAAATCCAAAACATAAGTGCGAAGCATATCCTCAAGTGTCTGAATGGTCCTCTCTGACTGACCATCTGTCTGTGGGTGATACGCACTACTAAACTTGAGCTGGGTGCCCAAGATAGCCTACAGACTCCTCCAAAAATATAAAGTAAAGCGACTATCCCGATCTGATACTATGCTCACAGGAACTCCATACAGTCTGACTATCTGGCGCACATACATCTCTGCTAGTCTCTCTGTAGACGTACCCACTTTGAATGGTAGAAAGTAGGCCGATTTGGTCAACCTGTCCACGATGACCCAAATCGCATCCTTCCCGCCTGGAGAACGGGGAAGTCTAAAAACAAAATCCATGGTCACATGCTCCTATTTCCACTCCGGAATAGGTAGCGGCTGGAGCAAACCTCCTGGCCTCTGCCTCTCTGCCTTCAACTTCTGGCACACTAAGCATCGGGATACGAAGCGTGCTATCTTCCGCTTTATCCTGTACCACCATACATGCTCTCTCAGATCTCTATAAATCTTGTTGGCACCTGGATGCATAGAGTACTGAGATCGATACGCCTCCTGAAGAACCTTCTCGCACAACGACCCACTCGACACACACAACCCTGGTACCATGCCGCAAGGAACCATCATCAGCAATGGTGAAGTCATCTGATAATCCCATCTGAACCTGCGCCCTGATGCTCCTCAGGGACTCATCCTCAAACTGTGTAGCCCTGATCCGGTCTACTAATTCTGACTGAATCTGTAGTCCCCATATCTGCATCTCAACTACAGGCATTATCACCTCAATGCCCAAGCTCTCTAGATCTGCCAGAAGATAACGATCTGTAGTCAGGCACATAGCTATCGGATACCTGCTCAACCCATCCGCAACTATGTTCGCCTTCCCTGGATAGTACTGCAACAATATGTCAAAGTCTTTCATCAACTCCAACCATCTCCTCTGCCTCATGTTCAGCTCTTTTTGGGTAAACACATACTTCAAGCTCTTGTGGTCAGTGAAGATCTCCACACGCTCTCCGTATAAATAGTGTTTCCACAACTTTAGAGCAAAAAGGACCGCTGCCAACTCCAAATCGTAGGTAGGGTAGTTCTTCTCATGAGGACGTAATTGCCTGGAAGCATAGGCAATCACCCTTCCATTCTGCTACAACACACAACCCAGTCCCTTCCCCGATGCATCACTATAGATAGTGAAACCTCCGGAACCTGATGGCAACGTCAACACTGGAGCTGTCGTCAACCTCCTCTTCAGCTCATCAAAGGCGATCTGGCAGTCCTCTGACCAAACAAACTCCATGTCCTTCCGAGTCAGCCTGGACAACGGCTCTGCAATTCGGGAAAAATTCTGAACAAATCTCCTGTAGTAACCTGCCAGTCCCAGGAAACTCCTGACCTCGGCTACGGAACTCGGAGCACTCCATGCCTCAACTGCCATAATCTTTCTTGGATCCACCGAGATACCCTCTCCAGTCACCACATGACCAAGAAATTCAACCTTGTCAAGGAAGAACTCACACTTTGAGAGCTTTTCATAAAGCTTCTCCTTCCTGAGAGTCTCCAACACTATCCTCAGATACTCCTCGTGCTCCTCTGTGGTCTTCGAATACACCAAGATATTATCTACAAACACCACTATAAACCTGTCCAGATGCTGATGGAACACCTTGTTCATCAGATTCATGAACACTGCCGGGGCATTAGTCAACCCAAACGGCATCACCATGAACTCATACTGTCCATACCTGGTCCGAAAAGCTATCTTCGGAATATTCTCCTTCCTGACCTTCACCTGGTGGTAGCCTGTCCTCAGATCAATCCTGGAAAACACCCTCGCTCCGCTCAACTGGTCAAAAAGATCATCAATACGCGGCAGCGGATACTTGTTCTTGATTGTGAGGTTGTTCAAAGCCCTGTAGTCGATACACATCCGTATCGACCCATCCTTCTTCGGCACAAAAAGTACCGGAGCACCCCACGGGGAAGAACTAGATCTGATAAATCTCTTGTCCTGAAGCTCATCCACCTGCTTCTTCAACTCTATCAGCTCACTGTTGCTGACTCTATAGACTTGCTGGGATATCGGCTCCGCGCCTGGCACCAAGTCTATAGAGAACTCCACATCTCTGTCCGGAGGTAACCCTGGCAACTCCTCCGGAAAGACATCTATGTACTCCTCTATCAGTGGATATAGCAACCTCGGCTCTACCACCAGGGCTCCGCAAAAGACTCCCTCGGTCTGCTCTACTGCTCCTCTGGCAAACTGAAACTCTGGCTCACCTGGCGGACTAAACAAAACTCTGCCTCCACGATAATCTATACTAGCACAATACATACTCAACCAATCCATCCCGAGTACAATGTCGTAGCTCGAAAGTGGTATTACGAGTAGGCACACACTCAACTCTCCACCTCCCAAAGTAACTCTCCGGTCTCTACAGACATCACTGACTAGGATGATACCACCGCCGGTCGTGATCTTGCAGATTCTAGCTAAAGGTTCAGCAACAAGATGGTGTCTAACAGTAAAAGATATGGACACAAAGCTATGGGAAGTCCCGAAATCAAATAAAGCAAGTGCTGGAATAGAATCAAGAAGAACAGAACCTGAGATCACATCACCAATGGGCTCGGCCTCGTCTACGGTCAGGGCAAAAGCTCGCCCCTGCTGTCCTCCTCGGTGCTGTTGCTGGTGCTGAGCAAACCTCTGCTGCTGAGTCGACAAAGGCTGTCCTCTCTGCTGCGCTGCAGGTGCTCTAGCTGGTGCCCTCTGAGCGGCTCCTCCGCCCTGAGCTGTCCGAGCAAGTGCTGAAGGATAATCCTTCAGCTGGTGATCTGCTGTGCCATACAACAAATATCTGCCCAGCCTTTTTCTGCATATGTCCCATCCGTGCCCTGGCTTCCTACAGAAAGGACAAATAATGGGCTGCCTCTGGCCCTGCTGCTGTCCCTGCCTCTGCTGCTGGGGCGCCTGCCGAAAGGGCGCACGGCCCTGACCCTGGTGCTGCTGGGTCTGCTGGAATGGCCTCTTGGCTGGGCCTGCACTGCTGCCTGCTCCCGAAGCATCTCTGCTCCTCTTGGTCTTCAGCTCCAAGTCATCCTCAGCTCTCTGGGCGTCGCTCACAATCTGCTCGAAGGTCGCCTCGCGGTCACTCCTAGTCAAGGACTTGACCGCCATGACCAAACCCTTGCGGAACTTTCGCGCCTTCGCTGCCTCAGACAACCCCTCAATAAATCTGTCCAGACGGCAGAACTCTGTTGCATACTCATCCACTAGCATGGTCCCCTGGACGAGCGCCTCAAACTGACTCTCTAAGGCACTGAGAGCCACATCCGGGAAGAACTTCTCCTTGAAAAGCTTCTTGAAAGCCTCCCAAGTCAGTCCCGGTACTGCTATCCGCGTATCCGTGCGGTACCAAGTAAGGGCAAGGTCGAATATCTGGCTGCCCGCTGCCTCGATCTGCATGCTGGCCGGGATCATCGCCAGCCTGAAGATGCCCTCTATATGCTCGATCCAGTCATCGGCGTACAGGATCCCCTCTGTACCCCAGAACTTCTTAGGCCGCATCCTCTGGAAGTCGATAATAGTGCCCGGCCTAGGATGCTGAGCCTGCTCTGAATGTGGCTGGATTTGAGCCACTCTGTCGACCGTTGTCATAGCCACCTGATAAGCATTCTCAATGCCCATCCTTATAACATCAACCTGGCGGTGCTGCGCGTCCATCATCTCTCGAAAGAACACGAACAACTGCGTGGCATCCACTAGTGCAGGTGGTGGTAGAGGAGGTACTACCGGAACAACTGGGGTGACTCTCGGATCAATGGGAGTGAGAGGATCTCCGAGAGAAACAGACGCTCCCTCAACCGCAGGAGTGGCGAGTGGAGCGGTAGCGGCTGCCGGAAGTCGAGCAGGACGAGAGGTGGCAGACCTCTCGGTGGCAGCTGCTGGGACGGTGCGCTGAGATCTGGTCTTCGGAGGCATCCTGAACACAGATCAAAAAAGTCAATACAGTGTAAGAAACGATATCATCAAAGAAGGACAGTAATATTGCAAAAGAAAACAATTTCAGGAAAATAAAGATAGCAAAGAAATCAGGAAGGGTCCTAGTTATGATTGAGCACACTCTCTCTCAGCCTATATCCTATATCCTATTGCAGGTAAACCTAAAAACTAGACCTGCATGGGCCGCCACCAAAAATGTGTCATGACCCGCACCCAAAAAATCGGGCATGAGTCATGGGTACGTCCAGCCTACGTCGCAGAATCGGCGGTAGAACGTTGTAATGGTCCATTCTAGGTCAACCATCTAACTATATATCTCACAAAAAATCTGCCATAACCTCTCCAAAAAGGAGGGCAACCACGCAATATATATATGAAAAACCCTCTCCAAAAGGAGGGCAACCACGCAATATATATATGAACTCTCAATCACAAAATCTAGGGGAAGAGTAAAAGCACGATATGATAGCAAAAGGAAATAAAGAAACACAGAGAGCAAGACAATATCCAAAATATACAGTCCAAGTCTATAACAGTCTACAAAATCTCACAGCATCAAAAGAATAAGTACAATCATCCAAAATAAACCACTGGGAACAATCCAGGAAACCAACCTAGCTAACTAGGGTGCTAACGGCGTCTCCTCGACGCACTCCTCCTCAGTCTCGGGGTCACAACCCTCGTCAACACCAGGCCCGTAGAACGTCGAGCAATAGTCCTCAGGATCCTCTGGAAAAAATATGCCCAGTCAGGACTGGAGCGAAGTACATAACTCTAAAAGTAACTCCAAATAC